>LYNE01000544.1:41573-61138 GCA_001662545.1 Rosa x damascena | reverse complement strand
TTTTTTTTTAAATTTATTTATTTATTTATATTTTTTTATGGCCCTCTGAGCAAGTCATTATTATACTGCTTGTTGAATTACATAATGGATGCCATTTTCAACTCAAAGAGGGGTATATAGTTTTAGATATCTCATTGCTATGTAGTTTATTGGCGATCCCGTTCCCCTGGTCAACTACTGATCAGGGATGATTTGGTCAATGACCGTTCGATTGAGATCGGACGGTTCACAGCTAAGTGCTGAGATCTTAAATGAAAGCTGTCAATCGTTCGATCTCAATCGGACGATCAGTGACCAAATCATCCCTGGTCAATAGCTGACCAGGGGATTAGGACTGAGTTTATTGGTTACTTATTCTAGATGTATATTATTTAATGTTATGGCTATCAGATATGTTAATGTCATGTCTATAAAAGCATCTTTAGCAATGTGATTACACATATTTCTATGCGCGTAATAAATTTTAAATACTAGGGCCTCGTTTGGTTCACGGAAAGGAAAGTAATTCCTTTGTCTTTCCCATGGGAAGGGAAATGAAATTTCCCAATAACTTTCCATTCCGATGTTTGGTAACGTAAGGAAAGTTATTAAAAAGTTGGTAAATAATGTAATAAAAAATATGTTGTGAGTAATAAATGCAAGGAAAGAAGGGGGAAAGTGATTCCTTTGGGGTTTGGAACTTGGAAGGAACCACTTACCCCCTTATTTTCCATTCATTCAGGAAATAATTTCATTTCCTTTTGCATCCCAAACGCAGGAAAGAAACAAGTTTCATTTTCTTATGCTTACTTTCCGCAAACCAAACGTGGCCTAGAAGTAAGCTAATGTTCAAGTCAATTAATATGTCATTATTCTAATGTTATTTATTGGGATTCAAATTTGCTCACCACTTTCATTTTGTGGTTATATCACCACCCTATTAAAACTTGCCACGTCATATAGAATTAAATGAATATTAATTTTTTTTTTAATGAAACATTATAATTAACTATAATTATATTTTATAACACATGACAGTTTTATATTGAGTGGTGGTATCACCACTAGAGTAATGGTGGTGAGCAAATTTGAATCCTATTTATTGAGTGCGGCTACTGCCACCCTATTAAGTATTTTTTTCACTCTACAAGTTTTTGATTTATTGGAAAACAAAAATATCATAATATAAAATTACAATAAAAGACAATATATTTTTAAAAATTATAATTTGTTTATCTTACTACACCATATAGAACACGTGCTTCAACTTCATTTTTAATATCTTCATTTATCGTTAAACCCTAACATTGTAGTTCAAACATTTGGGTATTTGAGATTTCTTGGTTTTGTTCTAAAAGAAATTTTATTTTGGGTTTCGAATTATTTTTTACTAAACCAATATTCAGGTATTTTTTATTTGAACACCCGTAGCGTCGAGTAATATCCGAGTCGCACTTAATTTTTGTCTGAAACCTAGAGACACCCATCAATTCTCTTTCGGACACTAGATTATTAGGAGCAACCATCAGAAACTTCTTGGAGGCCCAAAGTGATACGGAGGCCCAGCTGCTAGGACTTCACACCAACAAGGAAGATTCTACTCCATTTTTGCTCCCCTTCTTTCTTCTCTTAGGCAAACCCAGACGACCTCGAAGCATGGCTGAATACTCCCAGAACAAGGCATACTTCTGCACAATCGATGAAGGACTTTGAGATGGTTTGGGAGATGTAATATGACTTGGAGATGGAGATGCGCCTGGTTCTTCGTCAAAACAGAATTTCTCAACCATTGAAGCTTGCAATTGGCTTTATCGCTTCCCAGCGAGAAAAATTGGGTGAGGACCCTCTCCATTTTGCTTTTTTGCTTCTCGCTTTGTAATTCAAAGACTCAAGTGCTGCCATGCAACCTCTATAGTAAATTTTGACAGGATATCCAACTATCTACCGCTTAGGAGTTTGCTTCTTCACCTTTTGATGTTCGATTTGGTTCTGTGTTTTATCGAACAAATGGTGTGTTCTGAACCGCCGTCAAATTAGTAGGGAATTAAATTCCCTCCTTTGATATCACAACTCAGGTATATGTGTAAAGCTCCACTTTCTTTAATGGATTAAGAACTTGTACTTCTTAAACCCATAAACACGTATTCGGAGCTTGATTTTAAGAAGAAATACTAGACTGGACTCCATGCTTCCACCGGACAACTCTCCTTCAATTAACTCTCTTTTCTTCTGCTTGTAGGTGTTATTGGAGGGATAGTTCTTGCTGACATAGAGTGAAAATGGTTCTTCTGTCTTGATCTCTTTTGTTTTTCAATTATGATCAATAAAGGAACATGTTCTTTGTCTCCATCCAATTTTGTCTTCTTTGGCTAGAATGCATCTCCAGCAATTGCTTTCATATTCTATATTGCTTTTGCTTTATATCCAATGCCATTTTGGAGGAGTTTAAACACAAACTCCCTTAGCCAATACGTGGCTATACAAGGGATAATCTTGTTCATGCAAAAGCCAAAACTTGTTTCCTTCAGCAACTTGGTCACCATTTTTGAAGTAGAAGCTCTGCATTACGTTTATGAATGCAAAGCTTGCTGTAACTTCATTTATTGATTTGGTCGAATAAGATTCTTGTTTAACTCGTTTTGTTGTGCTGGTGTGCAGGTACGTACAGAGCCTGGGAAAGCTCGAGTACTGACCAATTTGAGAACAAATTTATTTTGAGCTTGCCTTATATATGAGGCAAAAGCTTTGCTTTTGGAGGGAGCAGCTTCTTTTTTATTTGCTTCAAGGATCATGGTTTATGAACAGGGCATGGCACATCTGTTCGCCAGTAGCACAAGTAATTTGCAGGTTTGATCTTCTTTTCTTTTTGTCAAGCATTTACTAAACAACGAGAGGAAGTCTAACTAACACCCGATGACGTTCCTCACACACGGTGCCCAAAAAAAAATCTAACTGTGAGAGAGTTTCTCTCCAAGCCGGACGTTGCCGACATTCTCGCTATTACATCTCAGTCCGAGAGGGGAAGCTAGTGTAGTGGTGTGCTCTAGCTATAGGCTCTGATCTTTGTTATTGTCGAAGGGTTGGTGTCCCTTTAGAGAAAAAGAGACAATGAATGGCCAGAGTTGCATACCAACTTTCATCATCAATGGGGACCGGATGTAATACCTTGGAAATTCGTTATTAATTTTTGATAATTTTCCGGAAATTATTAAGTTGGTCGCTAGTATGATGTCGTGGTTCGAGAGTAGAGTGAAAGTGTTTCGGTCGAATAATTACTTGAAACGTTTTATTTTCAAGGGGTCAAGGAGTTGACATTTTATTCGTTAAGTTTCTCCAAAATCTTCATTCACGAAAGTCGTAGAGCGCGTCGATACGAGTCTGTGGACATGCGACACGCGTAAATCGGAGTTCATATGAGAAAGTTATGGTCAGCAAAAGTTATTTCCATTTTCAGAAATTTGTGTATAAATAGGAAAAAAACCCCGAAAATTCCGGAGTTTCCCTTTTCGGAAGGTTTTCGGAAATTTCCTTCTCTCCATTCTCTCTCCTCAAAACCCTAGACCGGACCAGGACCCAATTTTCCGACCAGGTATTTTCTCTGATTTCCGGTGACCCCCGGCGGTGAACCCAACCCATATCAACTCGCCGGCACTTCCTCGTCCTCCATGCGGTGGCGGCTTGCTTCGAAAGGCATCCACGGCGGTGGATCAAAGCGGCAAAGATTAGCGATGGCTAAGCACGAAATTGGTCAGGTTTTGAAGCTCTCTACGTCCTCTTTTGATTCCTAGTGGTGGTGTTGAGCGATTTGTACCGAAAGAGCTTTGATTCTCGGTGAACAATGGATTTGGGCTTGTGCGGCGAACGACGGTGGTCTAGGCCTAACAGGCCAATATCCCAGGTATTAAAGTTGATCATTGTATTAAACTCTCCAAGTTGGACTGTTGGATTGAGCTGTGTGAACCCTAGAAAAGTTTAACGAGCTAAATTGAGATCGTTCGATAAACTACTTAACAATCTCCGAACTTATCTTGATCACAAGGTAAGTTGGATTCTGTCGAAGGTGCTGAAAATTTACTGTGTGGTTAGCTTTTGGAAACTTGGTTGCTATGTTGCATGCCTACTGTGCTATCGTGTTTGAGAATGGTAGATTGGATTGATAGTTAATAACGAAAGCTATGTTGCTAAGGCATTTTGTTGGTGAATGCATGTATTGTTCTTCTAGGTTGTGAATAGTAGCGGATCCAGGAATGAAAGTTCGGGTGGGCTAGAACTTCTTAACCAAAAAAAAAAAAAAAGTTAACTAGCAGGGCCTCCAGTTTCCAGTCATATGTAATATTAAGAAGAAAGAAAAAAGAAGTAACCAAATTATATTGAATAACCCCATACATGAGGAAGTAGCTAGAACCTATTGGTGCAATTTACACAAACATTACGCCCATCATATTGCGTGAGAAAAATGAGGATGAGACATTGATTGCTATTAGTAGTTACCTGCTTGTTATGCATGCACATTGGAGACATCATGAGACCACGAATCTGAACAGGAAGTAGTCTCTTGGAAGTCAATGATGAAAATATCAAACAGAACAATATTGCTATATGATCGATAGAACTGTTTGAAAAGGTATTAAGAAATAAACAGGAATTGCTAACGCAGTGTAAACTTCTCCACAGAGGAAACTGCACTGCGTGGCTTTTGACGTAGCCAACACGAAAAATCAATCCAATATGAAACAATCGAGTTTACAGTATACAAGTAGTGTTGTTCATAACAATCACTTTCAATTAGCCAACTGCTAACTTGTTTTACAACTGTTCTAACTCCTAACTCAAACAATTCAACATGTAAACAATTCAATCTTCAATCTTCCTTGCAATCAATCGTCTCACTAACCTTGAGAATGAATTATGAAAATGTTAAAGTATGCAAGAGAATGCATGAAACAAGCAACGAGAGTTTTTCAGTAAAAGTTTTGAGTAAACATGTGTAGTACATGGAAGAACAATTTTGACACACAAAAACTCTACAAAGAAATTAGTTTTCAAAGCTTTTTATATAGAAGCAAGACTCCCCCTCAATCAAATATCTTTTTCATATCAAACAAGATGAAAAATAAGGAAAACTTTCAAAACTGATTTGATAAACATTCAAAACCCAAAACTCCCTAACTTTTAGTAAATCAATCATTTTTTTTTATATGCATCATTAATCCATTTAATGCACATAACAAAAAGAAATCATTTAGTCAATACGCATATCAAAGATAATGATGGGATGAATACAAGATCAGTGAGAGCAATTTTGCCAGATTTTCCTCTTCAGATCTTGCATGCTTCTTTGACTTCTTGAGTCACAGGGAAACTGGGAGGAGTCCTTATCCTGATTTTCTGCAACTTGCACTTTCTTAGTAGCTGTGGGAAAGTTATGTGTTGAGTGATAATAACCCAATATACTTACACTCTCCCCCTTTGGGCATTCCCATTCAACACATAACTTTGTCATTCTTTTCGTCCTGCAGATAGTTATCACAAACGAACACAAACTAGGAACAAATATAACCAAGAGTTAGACTAAATGTGTTGCTTGGGAACAGGAATCAGTTTCCATCCTTTTCCGGATCCAAGCAACCAAAATAAATACCTAATAATCAAAATAAGCATCCAAATAATCTGTGCTTATGCACTTACAACCCAATACCAAAGAAAAAATATTGTCCATCAAAAGTTATCATGCAGAAAAGAAAAACAAAAACAAAAAATGAAATTTTTACTTCTCCCCCTTTGAATGGGGAGGCACGTCAAAATCCTCCATAAGCTTGGTCATGGTATCATGAAATTCCTCGCTATCCATGGAAGCAGTGTTGTATTCCTGTGCAATGTCCTCCTTGACAGCGGTGGATGGACCAGTAGCGTCAAACCCTGGAGGGTGGCTCTGCATGTTCCGAACCTCCTTGATGAGGTTGGCCAAAGTGTTGTGAGTACGGACCAGGAGAGAGTGCATATCATCCATGTCGTTAGTGAGGCAAGTGATCCGCTAGTCAGCCACCAGGATGGTGTCACGAAGACTGTCCAGAGAGACCGGAGGGCGAGATGCATCAGGAGGCCCTCCAGTTGGGGTCTGAGGAGACTGGAGAAGATGAGGAGGAGGACTGCGGCTCCGTTCGCGATGCATGCCTGGATGGAGAACGTCGGCTCTAGCAGCGACCTGGCGGCCCTCCTCTAGAGGAGGAAGACGCCGGTGGCCACCAATGCGAGAGGTGATCTGAGTGTGAACCATGATGAAAAGAAAAAAAATTTGGAGAAACCTGCACAATTAGACAAACCCGAGTGAAATCCGAGAGAGATATGATAGACAATATATATATCAGACCCAATAGGGTTAAAGAAATCGAAGAGACACGCCAGTTGGAGATAGCATCTCAAAGAAGGAGAGAATTTATTACAAGTTATGGTTCCTAGATACACGCATGCAAATAAACTCTCCCCCTCAAACCATGCATACTCGGTAAGGAAATAGATTCAACCAGATGGCATTCAAGGAGAGAGACCGAGGAAAATATGGATTTCCAAGATCTGCAATTATATCGCACAATATATTCCTCTACAAAGTATCAAAGCATTTAATGTATTTGTCATAAAATGGAAGGAGAAAATATAGCATAGTTGAAGCATAGAGAGTACAAATCAATTAGTGAAAGGAACATATTTCAAAGCATCAACCATGATGTATTCTATCAACAAATAGGATTGGTACTCAATGTTTAGACCTTAAGTAGTAAACATGTGACAAGGTGAGTATAAGCAGTACATGGGGCTTAGAAACATGTTTAGAGAAAGAGAGGAGAAGTGAAGAAAGAGAACTGAACATAAGAACTGGGCTCAGGAGATCTCATAGGAGAGATTGGAAACATTGTTCCGAAGTAATTAGTTTAGTTGAGTCATAGACTTCTTTATTTGGTAACCGCAGGAACTCATGTAGCAAGACACATCTCAGTAACTCCCAGACCAGATGATCTTAGGGTACTAAGCATAACAAGGATGCTCTATGGAGAGTGTCTCAAGTTGTTGTTTGCGATTTCATAATTTCACAATTTCACCAACCAACTCGTTTCTTGCAAAACTTGGAAAGTTCACCACAACCAAGGCCTGATTGCTTTGAGAGGAGGGATATAGTTAACCATTCTCGTTTCGTACAAATCCTAGAAAGTTCACCACAACTAGGACCTGATTACTTTGAGAAGAGGGAATTAAACATCTGAGCATTTAAGGCAGTTCTCCTACTTCATTGATTCTCTCTTGACAATAAATAAGGAACATGCCACCACGTAAGCGATAAGTGACATAGCATAATAAATGGAACTGAGTAAGAAACTAAACATGAGTACACAATTTTTGTCCAGAATAAGACATGGCAACAAAGGACACATAACATATCCCCAGAGCATTTCTCAACATCTCAAACCTATCAGTGTCAAGGGGCTTTGTGAAGAGATCAGCAAGTTGACTATTAGTGGGCACAAAACTTAACTCAAGTATATTTTGCTCAACCAAATCCGTAATAAAGTGATATCGAAGGTCAATGTGCTTTGTTCTAGAGTGTTGAACATGATTTTTTGTGATGTTAATAGCACTTGTGTTGTCACATAAAATAGATAGCTTACCTTGGGAAATGTCGCAATCATGAAGCATTTGCTTCATCCAAAGCATTTGCGTGCAGCAACTCCCAGCTGCAACATACTCAGCCTCAGCAGTAGATAGGGAAATACAATTTTGTTTCTTGCTATGCCAAGCAACCAGATTGTTGCCAATGAAAAAGCATCCCCCAAAGGTGCTTTTTCTGTCCTTCAAGTTCCCTCCCCAGTCAACATCAGAATATCCTGCAATCTCCACATTAGTGTCAAAGGTATAGAAAATACTACAGTTAATTGTACCAGCAACATATCAGATGATCCTTTTGACAGCTTCCAAGTGAGACTCTTTAGGATTAGCTTGAAATCGAGCACACACTCCCACACTGTAGGAGATATCGGGTCGACTGGCAGTGAGATATAGCAAGCTACCAATCATGCTTCTATAGATTGCGGAATCAACTGATTTTCCATCCTGATCTTTGCTCAACTTTGTAGTGGTGCTCATGGGATTGTTGACCACTTTTTTGGATTGAAGACCAAATTTCTTGATCAGGTTTTCAGCATATTTGGTTTGAGAAAGAAATAAACCTGTGTTAAGCTATTTTACTTGTAATCCAAGGAAAAAAGTTAGCTCACCACACATACTCATTTCAAATTCACATTCCATGATTGACTGAAATTCTTTAACTAGATATCTAGATGTAGAGCCAAAAACAATGTCATCAACATATACTTGAGCAATAATAACATCATTGTTTTCATGTTTCACAAATAAGGTCTTATCAATGGAACCCCTAGAATACCCTTTTTCCACAAGATAATTTGAAAGCCTTTCATACCAGGCACAAGGAGCCTGTTTTAGTCCATACAAAGCTTTCTTAAGTCTGTACACATAGTCCAAGTGATTTGGATCTTTTAAACCTTGAGGTTGTTCCACATATACTTCCTCCTGTAAAATGCCAGTGAGAAACGCAGTTTTGACATCCATTTGGAACAGTTTGAACCTGAGGTGACAAGCCACAGACAAAAGTAATCTCACAGACTCTAATCGTGCAAATGGAGCAAAAGTTTCATCAAAGTCAAGACCCTCGACTTGTGAATACCCCTGAGCCACAAGCCTAGCTTTATTTCTAACCACATTTCCCTTTTCATCGCTTTTTTTTCTAAAAATCCACTTGGTTCCTATGACATTACAATTACTAGGTCGAGGTACCAGTTACCACACATAATTTCTAGTAAATTGATTCAGCTCTTCCTGCATAGCATTAATCCAGTGATCATCTGACAAGGCTTCCTTAATATTTTTTGGTTCAATCAAAGACGCGAAACCAAAATGAGATATGACATTCATACTGAGCAGATTTTCAGTGATAAAGCATAAGAATGCATTTCCTCGACTTACCTCATCTTGACTTACATGTGTTGCAGCTTGCCTTCTAGTTGTCAGTCCATCTGCTACATTGCCTATGATGTCCTGACTGGAATGATCTTTCTGAACTTGCTTGAAGCCTCTTCTCATTGTAGGGGCTGGTTCAAAAATGCTATCAGTCGATTCCTCTTCATCAGTCTGAACTTCATTGCTTGATATATAGGGAACGGAGGAAGAGGTGGATGATGTTTCTGCAAAAGATTCTTCCTGTTTCATACATTGATCATCAATAGAGACATTAATGGATTCCATAACAACTCGAGTTCTTTTGTTATAAACCCTATAGGCCCTACTATTCATAGAATATCCCAAGAAAACACCATCATCACTTCTAGCATCAAACTTACGAAGGTTCTCTCTATCTCATAAAATATAGCAGGGACTTCCAAAAATATGTAAGTGTCCAACATTTGGCTTCTTACCTTTCCACAGCTCATAAACTGTTTGATCAGTACCTTGTCTGAAGAAGACTCTATTTATTGTATAACATGCAGTGCTGATAGCTTCAGCCCAAAAGTTGGTGCTTAAACCTGCAGCATGTAACATAACTCGAGCCATGTCCAGCAATACCCTATTTTTCCTTTCCACAATGCCATTCTGTTGTGGAGTGATTGGAGCTAAGAACTCATGTGACACACCAAGCTCATGAAAATAATTTTAAAAGGCAGCATTTTTAAACTCAGTACCATTATCTGACCTTACTCTAACTATCCTAGTATTGGATGACAGCTTTTCAATGATCAATTTTTGACTCAAGTTTTTAAAGGACTCAAATGTTTTAGTCTTATCTTTTAAGAAATTGACCCATGTATATCTTGAGAAATCATCCACAACTACAAGCATGTAACTCTTACCTCCAATACTTTCAGATTGAGCTGGTCCCATGAGATCCATGTGTAACAGTTCCAATACCTTTGTGGTTGTTGCAGAATTCACCACCTTGTGAGGTGCCTTGGTTTGCTTTCCAATCTTGCAATCCCCACATATCTTGTCAGTTTTGCCCTTCAAATTGGGTAGACCTCTGACACATTGCTTGGAAGATAACTTTAGTAAGTCTTGATAGTTTACATGTCCCATCCTTCTATGCCAAAGTTCAAAGGTTTCCTCTGTGGATCTTACATACAGACAGGACTGCAAACTAAAAGATTCATTAGCTCGAATATGATAGCAGTTATCAAAAGATCTCTTACCTCCCATGATACCTTCTCCTTTCTGATTTAAGACCAAACATCTCTGTTTGTTAAACCAGACATCTTCATAGTCATCAGCCAAATGGCTGACACTGATTAGATTAGCAGTTAAGCCTTCAATGAATAACACGTTTTTGAGATTAGGTATACCTGGAGTGTTAACAGTGCCTCGAGCTAGTATGTTTGCTTTCTTCCCATCACCAAAGGTAACTGACCCAGTTGTGTTTTCATCCTCAAAGGAAGCAAACCAGGTTTTGTCTCCAGTCATGTGTGTCTAGAGCAGCCACTGTCAACATACCAAAAATCTCGTCGCTTGTCTGCTAAGGCAGTCAAAGCTACCAAACAGGTTGCCTCAATGTGAGTATTTTGTTGAGCTGTATTTGCACAAGCGAGAAGACATGTAGCATCAAATTCATTAGCACAAGCCAGAAGACATTTACTTTCATTTTTCTTGGTCCAGACATCTTTTCTTCTTTCAGTTTGAAAATATTTCTTAGAGAACCATTCAGCTAGTTTGTTAATGAGTTCCGTTTGTTCTTTAAGCTCACACTTTAGGGATTCAACAGTACACTTTTCTTGAGAAAATTGTGAGTTTGACAATCTTTCATTACATCTAGGTCTGATATGGCCTATCTTACCATAGTGATGACAAGTAGGAATAAAAGTTCTAGGGTTTGTGTACCTGTTTTGACCAGTGGGGGACTCTTGGTCAAGTTTTACCTAATAACTTGGTGTTGGTTGACGTTCCCTCCCTTTCTACATAACTGTGACATATTCATCAGTGGAGGCTTCTTTCTTTTCTACAGATGATCTCGATGCTCTTACGAACTTAGTACTTTTGGAGTTTTCTCCAGTGTACCCTAACCCACAAGTGTCATGAGGAGCCTTTCCTGATCCAAGCAGTTTAGACATGGAACTAGAGCTGACATCGAACTTGGCGAATCTTTCTTGAGTCAATTTTAACTCATCTTGCAAGGACTCATTTTTAGCTAACAATTCCAAGTTCAATACTTGTTGTCCTTTAACATCCAGTTCTAGCATTTTGATCCTGTTGAGACACTCAGTCTTTTCAGTCTTCCATGTTGAAGACTCCTGGTCACCTTGCAAGTCTGCTAATTCACTCACATGTTTGCTTCTTTCCAGTTCCCATGCAGATTGTGAGATTTCCAATATGTGCTCCACTTTTTCTTTTTCAGTTCTCAAGAATTCAACTTCTTTTTCCAAACTCAAGTTTCTAAGCAGAGTTGCCTTTGAAGCTTTGTAGAGTTGTCTGCAGAGGATATTTGTTTCATCATCAGAGAAAGCTTCGTCACTATCAGAATCAGGTAGAAGTGATGATACGAAAGCCAAATTTTCCACTTCCTGAGACTTATCATCACTCTAAGTTGAGAGAAGAGATTTGTTGTTTCTATTTCCATGCTTCCTATTCCCACAATCAGTAGAAATATGACCGTAGCCACCGCACTCATAACACTTAGTTTTTCCTGAGTGAGTTCCCTTGAAGATTCCTTTCCCACTCTTGCCATTGTAATCACTACTGCCATTATAAGAGTATTTCCTAGGAGTATTAATTAGGATTTCTGGATGAGTTCTTGTTTTTGAGAATTTTTTTAAATTCCTTTGTCAATAGAGCAAGATCCAGGGTCTCCTCTTCCTCTTCTACTCCTTTAACTGCCTTGAAGGCCACACCCTTATTTTTCTTCTCAGGCTTCAATCTCATCTCATAGGTTTTGAGATTTCCAATGAGCTCGTCAAGTGGATATACATCAATGTCAAACGAATCCTCAATACTAGTAACTTTGGAATGAAATTTTTCAGGCAAAGCCCTCCGTATTTTCTTGACAAGTTTGTCATCTTCAAATGGTGTTCCCAAGCTACGACACTGACTAGCAATTTTCAGAATTCTACCATGAAAGTCATCTACTGTCTCATCATCCCCCATAGCCATAGTTTCAAACTCATAAATCAGACTTTGCAGTTTTTGAGCCCGTACCTTTTTATTACCTTCATAGGTTGTCTGAAGTAGATCCCAAGATTGCTTAGCAGTGTCACAGTTACTGGTCCTCAATTTTTCTCTTTTAGATAGAGCTATGAATATGCTATTTTTGGCTTTGAAATCAGTTTGAAGATCACGCACCTCTTCTTCTGTCTAGTCTTTCCTTGGTTTTGGGATACTTGTGGAAGAGCCTTCACTCTTGCTAGGAACCACCGGAGTCTTCCAGCCATTTTTAACAATGTTCCAAACATGCTCGTCTTGTGCATAGAGATAAGATTTCATATAAATCTTCCATTGTGTGTACTTTTCACAACCCCCATCGAACCAAGGAGGACTATTTACAGATCCCCCAGCAGCCCTATCACGCGAATGTTCCATGTTTCTCTGGAATCACTAGAAAGTTCTAGAACCCGCTCTGATGCCAAATGAAAATATCAAACAGAACAATATTACTATATGATCGATAGAACTATTTGAAAAGGTATTAAGAAGTACATAGGAATTGCTAACGCAGTGTAAACCTCTCCACTGAGGAAACTTCACTGCGTGGCTTTTGATGTAGCCAACACGAAAAATCAATCCAATATGAAACAATCGAGTTTACAGTATACAAGTAGTGTTGTTCATAACAATCACTTTCAATTAGCCAACTGCTAACTTGTTTTACAACTGTTCTAAGTTCTAACTCCTAACTCAAACAATTCAACACGTAAACAATTCAATCTTCAATCTTCCTTGCAATCAATCATCTCACTGACCTTGAGAATGAATTATGAAAATGTTAAAGTATGCAAGAGAATGCATGAAACAAGCAATGAGAGTTTTTCAGTAAAAGTTTTGAGTAAACATACAGTACATGGATGAACAATTTTGACATCACACAAAAACTCTACAAAGAAATTAGTTTTCAAAGCTTTTTATATAGAAGCAAGACTCCCCCTCAATCAAATATCTTTTTCATATCAAACAAGATGAAAAATAAGGAAAGCTTTTAAAATTGATTTGATAAACATTCAAAACCCAAAACTCCCTAACTTTTAGCAAATCAATTGTTTATTTCATATGCATCATTAATTCATTTAATGCACATAACAAAAAGAAATCATTTAGTCGATATGCATATCAAAGATAATGATGGGATGAATACAAGATCAGTGAGAGCGATTTTACCAGATTTTCCTCTTTAGATCTTGCATGCTTCTTTGACTTCTTGAGTCACCGAGAAACTGGGAGGAGTCCTTATCCTGATTTTCTGCAACTTGCACTTTCCTAGTAGATATGGGAAAGTTATGTGTTGAGTGGTAATAACCTAATATACTTACAAATGACTTCCACTATACTTTTTGTAAGGCGCTGGAGGAGCTGTGGGATTGGAGGTACACTAACATCTAAAACTCCCTTAAGAATTTGAACAACCTGCCTCATTGTTGGCCTATCCTTCTCATCACTTGAATACACCAACACACTACTTTGCATGCTCTAATGAGTTCATCTACGCATCAAGGCCTTCCAATCTGTAACTAATAAGGCAACAACATCTTCTCCTTTAGTTACTGCATTTGCAACTCGAATTAGAAAGTAAGTTTCTAAATCCTAGTCTTAGTCTTCTGTGTTTCTCCTTCCAGACAATAGACAACATATCATAGCTATAGGCATCAGATTTTGGTATGATGGTTATATAGGTTGACAATTAACAAATATTTCCAGTTACCAATCACAAAGCAGCTGGTTATAACTATATACCTAATTCCAAATTTCCAATAGCAGCTGGATATGGGATGCTTACATCTAAAACCCATGAACTCCTTTTACAATTAATGTCAACAGTAGTCAAATCTGAATCCAAGTATTAAACAAGAATGTCAGTAAATTGATACTAGTATTAACTTGGTGATTATAGAACACAAGATGAAGCAAAACAAGAATTAAAAATCCATAGAACTAGAGACTCCTGAATCCCATCATTTTGGGTCTTTGGTTTTTTAGATACCCTTATTCACAACATTGAAACTTTCTCTTCAACTAAGCTTGTGTATTCACCATTTCTTAGAAACACGCTTCTTTTCCAGATTACCAAATCAATTTGAACTAAATTCATCAAAACAACTCTGTATTCACTAATTGAACCAAATCCTAGCTCTAGCCCAAGAGAAGCTTAAGCCTTTATTGCAACAGATTTAGTGAAAACTCGAAGAACTTTTAGTCGAAACACAGAGAGAGAGAGAGAGAGAGAGAGAGAGAGAGAGAGAGGGAGAGTTACCATGGTTGTGGATAGCACAACAGCAGCTATCCCTCTTTTGACTGCATCCAGAGCAATAGAATTTGACTGCAACCTTCATTCTTCAATTCACGAAATCTTCAATCCACTACAACATACGAAATTGAATTTCACATAAATCCTTAACCCTATAAATTGCCCCAAATTAGATTGATTAAATTAAACAAAATTGAACTTACATTGAATTCATTGCCCCAAACTGAAGAGGGAGAGTAAGAGAAGTAGATACGACTTGATCTCTGAGAGATGGGGAAGGGCAAAGCAGCAGAAGGTGAGAGGAGGAGGAGGAGAGAATAGAGAATGACGCGTTCGAATAGGCCGTAGTCTCCAGACCTAACTTTGAGTTCGGGACTCGGGAGGGAGTAATTCGGGTGGGCTTCACTATGGACTATACCCAATTAAAAAGAAAAAAAACGAAGTATACATCTAATTTTTTTTTAAGCCCAAATATCTCAGACTGGCTTGAGTCTGCCCCACCCTCTACCTAGATCTGCCAGTGGTTGTGAAGTTTGGACTGTTGATAACTGTTGTGAAATACTATGGAATGGTCTTGGTGATATGGGTGTCCATAGTAATTCAACAGAATTACTATGCGACGAAATTTGAAATATAAGTAAAGTTAAGTGTTGAATGAATTGAGATCGTTTGTTAATGAAATTGGGGAATTTGAGATAATTTTCTCCATTGCTTGTGCATATGCTAAAGTGAAAATAAGTAAAGGAAAGAAATTAATATATTGGATGGCCTTAGTAAATTGGGTGCACTTAATATGTATTTGATTGATATCGTAATTTCAAGTAAATGTTCAGTAATTTGGGTTAAATATCGAACCTGTCTTGATTGGTCAAAATTGGTCAATCCTGGTCAAACCAGGAAAGGTTAGTCAAATCTTGGTCAACTCTTAGTCAAACCAGGAAAAGTTGGTTGTACGATTTGCTAATCGTCGAGATTTCAATTATTAGTTCAATGAGATATTAACTATCGAAATGTCGGAACTTAGGACTCCAGTTACCCAAGGAACGGAAGGTTCGTTACTCTCGGAGTACGTGAGAGAAAGCATCGGAATCCAGGTAAGGGATTCGGGACTCTCCTCGATGAGTGGTTTTTTTATATTATATTATTGTCAAAATGATGCATGTTAAGTGGGATGGTTTGGTTATGTTAAAATGCAATGCATACTAACCAAATCGTGAAAAATGTGATGGCTTGAGAGCGAAGGGGGCACTGACTTCATTGGGTTTGATCCCCAAAACCTCCTGAGGGTTAGTTACACCGGTCATTCAGATATCCCGAGCGTCATGATGGGCCCAGTACGTGTGTGTAGCTAGGTAGTGGACGCTCTCGCTACGCTTACCTGGTAATAAACTAATTTGAGGTAAGGTTGTGTAGTGGGTCTATGGGACCGGCCATCAGGTAATATTTGGATTTGGCGCCGTATTTGTTTAAGCATCATGCATTGGTTTTCAAATTGAAAAATATTATAAAGTTTGTCGTTCCTTTAAATATTTGGTGTAAGTATGTTTTCATACTGGGCAGCCCAAAAATTTATCTATTGGTTTTAATTCTAGTTGAGGTAGAGTTCCTGTTGAGCAGCGAGGACGAAGGCTCACCCTTACAATAGTGTGAATCCAAGTACTGTGCACTGGTAACGAGACAATAGTGGATAGAGCTGCATGTGCGGAACAAGTTCGGTAAACCATCTTCTGGACTTTATTCTGATTTCTACTCGAACTTTGTATCCCGGAACTTGTATGAAACTATTCTTGTGTCGAACCTAGTTAAATTCTTATTCCTTGAATTTTGTACCTCCCGAGTAAGCATTCATTTCAAGACTAGACGAACAAATTGAATTTAGTGATTCAAGGATTTTCACCTCAAACACTACTACAAAATGTTAATCAGACAACGGTGGATTTCTGTTGTCAGATGACCAAGTCCACCGTTATCTAAGTCAGTGTTGTGTGATTGAAACATCACACAACGGTAATTCCACCATTGTCTGACAGTAGTTGGCTCAACAGAATAACTATTTTTCCGTTGTGTGAATTCTGCGCAGCAGGTGCCTGCCATGGCATGCGCAGGGATGCCTCGGCCATTCAGACAACATAAGATAATTTTTGCTGTTGTCTGAGATTCATAACACACAACAGCCATAACTCTTTCTTTGTTGTCTGAGATTCATAAGACACAATAACTATAATTCATTCTTTGTTGTTTGAGATCAATAACACACAACAACTATAATTCTATCTTTGTTGTCTGAGACACATAATACACAACATCTATAACTCATTAATTGTTGTCTGAGATTCATAACACACAACAGCTATAATTCTTTCTTTGTTGTCTGAGATAAGTCACACACAACCAAAGTGAAATTATCTCCCTTGTCTGTTGATTCATTCAGACAATAGAGATAATTTTATTTCCGTTGTGTGTTATGAATCTCACACAACAGCATTTTGTTTTTTTGTTGTTGTTGGTTATCAGTTCACACAACAACTATATTTGATCAGCTGTGGTGTGAATATTGTAATCAGATTGGGTAACAACCAGTGACTGTTGTAGGAGAAGCCTTAATTTTGAACTCTTTTACATTCATACAACACATTATTTTGTATTGTGTTGTATGACTTAAACTTGGACAACAAGAAGAATATCCATATAAAAGTTTGTCCGGAAGTAATGCTCGATATATTACCATATAAACATAACTATAATTCCAGT
Source organism: Rosa x damascena (assembly GCA_001662545.1). NCBI lineage: Eukaryota > Viridiplantae > Streptophyta > Magnoliopsida > Rosales > Rosaceae > Rosa > Rosa x damascena. Next base: position 43,908 of record LYNE01000544.1, on the reverse strand, counting down.
ACCAATATTCAAACATCAATATATTCAACTAACTAGATAATGTACCAAACAAGAGCATTCCTAATTAGTTATACATGAAAAAAAAACATTTATATTCTCAATGGCTCTTAACCTTTAGCTGCCTTTGGCTTCAATATAACCTGGAAGGACCTGCTCCAAATTGCTTTATGCTTTTTGCATATTTAGGATCATCAGGAATGAGATGCCACACCCAGGTATGTGCTACTCACCTTTTTCTGTGCTTCCAAGGCTTCCTCAGTAGCCCTCAGCAGCTCTCAGCATAGCTACAAAATCATTCTCATCAATCTACTCAAGCAAACAACCCAACAACTTGTCAAAGTTCACGTTTTATTACCTTTGACAGCATGAAGATGTAATTTGTTAACTAGGCTAGAGCATACTACTTCCACTAACTTCTATCACTTCTTTTTTCCAGAGAATTAACATACATGAAATTCAAACATGATAGTCATATATAAAGAAAAAGGCAAGCTATAAAAACCAAAAGCGGCACATATATGCAATAGTCACATATCTCAAATTTCACCATCTCTTAACCTAAAATCAAACCCATCCTCCAATCCATACGTAAATCCAAAATTAGCGTTGGCAGCAGCTTGTGCTGTAATGAAGCAGTGGGATTGTCACCAACTCCCAAAATGAAGCAGCAAACACAAGCCAAGACCAATGCAAATAGGAATAAATAATAAGTTGCGTCAATTTAGATTAGAAAATAGAATTAAAGATGCCCTCACCTCTTTCAGTGAGTTGATAAAGTTCCACTTTATGCTATCTTCACCTTCACAAGGGATCAATATGTTTCCTGGATATCCTCTGAAATGCACCTATATAATTGTTCAAAAAATTACTCATGTTTACTTAATACTAGAAAGTTTGACCGCGCTTTGCTGCGGATTTGCTGTTATCAATGAATTAGAAGTATGTAAAGTTAAAACTATCTGACCTGTACTTGAAGCTGGAGCTGCTTCAAATACTCAATTGCTTCATCCAGCATTGAAGCCTTATCAGTCTAAATAAAACAAAACCCCATATCACTCATTTGAAAGATAAACCACACAAAACAAAAACAAAAATAAAATTGTAGAAAATTTAAAAGCAGAGTACCTTGTTAGAATTTGGAATCCGGCACCAGATCAACATCTTCACTTTTACTTCAGTATGAAAAGAGGTCCATGTTCAATTGATTGAGATTGCTAAATGTTGGTAAGCTTTGGGGTATTTCATTCACGTAAAGATTAACTCTGAAAGTTAAAAAGCATCAAAACATTAAATTCATGCTTTAATAGCTAAACTCAAAACATCAATAACCAAGAAATCAAGTAAACAAATGCTCCCTTTTATCCTGCAATTAGTCTTTAATTTGAGTAATCAATAGTAATACAGAAGCTCTATCCAAAAGTAAATGATCCTGGAACCAACTGAGTAAGTGATATAAAAATGTTAATGCAAAATAATGATATTGAACACTGATATTGAAACAAAAAATCAAAGTCGCAGAACCTATTTTTTCCTTCACTTTCCTATAATTCTGCTAATCTTTGCATCAAACCAATCAACTCTTTAAAATCACCAATTTCACAGAAAACCCACGATCGTCTAACCTCCAGCTCAGTAAAAGTAAATGCCCTAGAAGCATTATCAATTACTATTTCTAAGATATGGATGCAAGTCACCTTGAGTACAAGATGACTTGCAACCATATCTTCTCCCTCTTGATTTCGTAAACCCTATAACGATAGGAATCAATACATAAGAACAAAATAGATAATCACGTTGATACTAAAAGTCTGTCAGATGTCCTTGTTGACAAATAAAATCTATAGATCACAAATAAAATCACATTGACCACAGATAAACTAAGACAACAAATAAGAGAGAACAAGGACGAGAACATCTATGATACAGAGTACATACTATAGCAATAAAATTCACATAATAATCCAAAAAATCATACTCATTGTTTAAAGCTCAGTTTAATTATAATACCCTAGTCACGAGTATCCTAGTTAACAAGTCACAACAACAATATTAACTAGACTCCTATGAAAGGCACTTTGTGTTGAAAAGATATTGAAAACTAGTAAACAAAAGCATATAAACAATGACATTGACCAAATGGATTTGAAGCTTCAGCATTCATATCTTGCTCTGTAGCAAATAGAGCCATTTCTTCAGCAGTGTGTTGGCTACAAAACTTGTCCGAAATCTATAGCAACAAAGCAAATCAATATTTACACAGATATAAAATCGTTCAAAAATTCAAAGCTAGAAAACTGAAGACGAACCTTGCCGAGTAATTGGATCATAGACATTT
>LYNE01000544.1:11327-23370 GCA_001662545.1 Rosa x damascena | reverse complement strand
TTTTTTTTTTTTTCATTTTTGAAAGGATTTAAAAAAATCATCCATCTCTATTTGTTTAGGCATGTATAGGTATGGTTTTTTACTTTCTTTTTGAAAATTGTTGTAGAGAATTGGATAATTATATTGTATTCATCTCACCATGAGGTTTATATAGGGTTACATCATGTATACAAAAGATAATACATAATAGCTATACTAATCAATCGCACATTACAAGTATGTCAATCGCATACATTACGAGTCTGTCAATCGCATACATTAAGCAATACCTATTGCATGAATAGTCATTATCATTTACAACACTCCCCCTCAGATATTCCATGTCAATAGTGTTGCCTCTACTATGCTCTTCTAAGTAGCCTCGTCAAACTCGGTGATGACGTTTTGATCGTTGCCTCACTAAAAACCTTGCCAGGTAACAAAAACCCTGTGGGACAAAAATAACCCTGGTCGAAGGGCAAAAAGATCACAACACGCCCTTCACTCTTCGAGATCGAAAATGTAGACATCATACCTCCCCCTGATGTCAAGGTCTCCCCCTGATTTCTACAATTATGGGAGTTCGGATAACTTTCTTAATCCGATGCTCTTCGCATGTTTCTCGAAGGTGGATTTAGGTAACGACAACGACTTGGTAAACAAGTCCGCTACATTATCCTCTGAAGGGATTTGATTCACTTCAATATTTAGAAGTGTTTGTTGTTGCTGATTGTAAAAGAACTTACGCGATATATGCTTGGTGTTGTCGCCCTTGATGAAACCTAACTTCATTTGCTCAATACAAGCTGCATTATCTTCATAAATGCATGTAGGTTCATCTGTGGTAGACTTCAAACCACAATTTCCTCAAATGTGTCTAACTACAGACCTTAGCCATATGCATTCTCGCACCGCTTCATGTAGAACGATAATCTCTGCATGATTTGACGAAGTAGCAACAAGGGTCTGCTTTGTATACCTCCAAGATATCGCAGTGCTTCCCATGGTAAAGACATAACCCATTTGGGAGCGACCTTTGTGAGGGTCAGAGAGATACCCTGCATCAGCAAAACCCATCAAGACATCGTTGTCATTTTGATGGAAGGGAGGAGGAGCACGGAGGTGGCATTTTGCCTTGTGGAGTCCGATCCCACACTTCCGTTATTTCTTTTCTCTCTGTAGGGATAGAACAAGCCCATATCAATCGCACCTCTCAAGTATCGAAAGATTGTCTTTATGCCAATCCAATGACGGCGTGTTGGCGTAAAACTATGTCAAGCTAACAAGTTCACTGTGAATGAGATGTTCGGTCTTGTGCATTAAGCTAAGTACAATAATGCACCTATTGCACTTAGATAGGGCACTTTAGCCTCTAATAAGTCTTCGTCCTCATCCCTTGGACGAAACAGATATTATTCAGGCTCAAAACTACGACCGATCATGGGAGTACTCACATACTTTGCTTTATCTTCATTAAAGCGCCTTAATAATTTTTGAGTATATGCTGACTGATGGATCATAATCCCATCACTATGGTGCTCGAGTTCTAGTCCGAGGCAAAACTGTGTTTTCCCAAGATCTTTCATCTCAAATTCGGATTTCAAGTACTTAGCAGTTTCCTTTAACTCATCTAGAGTTCCAATTAGGTTCATGTCATAGACATAAACTGCTACAATTGCAAATCCGGAACTTGTCCTCTTTATAAACATGCATGGGCATATTTCATTGTTGACATATCCCTTCCCAATCAAGTAGTCACTTAGACGGTTATACCACATCTGTCCGAATTGTTTCAATCCATATAGTGAGCGTCTCAATCTTATTGAAAACGCGCTCTGTGGTTTAGAGCCACTTGACTTGGGTAATTGAAGTCCATCTGGAACCTTCATATATATCTTTGAATCTAGATCCCCATAGAGATATGCTGTAACCACATCCATAAGCTACATGTCAAGTTTTTCGGAAACTACCAAACTGACAAGGAAGTGGAACGTTATAACGTCCATTATGGGAGAATATGTCTCCTCGTAGTCGATTCCAGGGCGTTGTGAGAAACCTTGCACCACAAGGCGAGCTTTGTATCTAACAACCTCATTTTTCTCATTACGCTTTCTAACAAAGATCCATTTATGGCCAACAGGCTTTATACTTAGGGGTGTCAGCGTTATATGCCCAAATACCTGTCTCTTTGTTAGTGAATCCAATTCAACCTGGATCGCATTTTTCCATTTAGGCCAGTTTGCTCTTTGTTGACATTCCTTAACGGAGCGAGGTTCGATATCATCGTGTTCTATAATTCCTTGAGCAATAGAATATGCAAACACATCATCAAGGATAATAGAATCTCGATTCAACGTCTCATGTACACTAGTGTAATTCATGGAGATCTCCCTATTCCCTGGAATTGGTTCTAACATTGGAGCGTCCCCCAATGATGTCTCTTGGACATAACCATAATCCGGAATATCTTCATGAGACGGGTTATTTATGTCGATGATTAATGGATCTTTCTGTGCCAAACTCGCTTTCTTTCTCGGGCGAGAATCCATCGAACCTTTGGGCCTCCCACGTTTCCTTACTGGGAGCCCGGCCTGAGCCACATTGCCATCACTATTAGTGCTGGAGGCGCCATGCCCAATACCCCTAGGGGTGGTGCCATGTCCATGATTTTTAGGGACATCAATACTTGCAGGCACGTTTGCAGCAGGTATATGTGATCTTGTCACTTTAGCGATATCAGAAAACGCATCAGGCATAGAGTCTGCTACGTTCTGAAGATCGAGAATTCTCCGCACTTCAATTTCGGACTGTGCGGTTCAGAGATCAAGATGAGACAAAGTGGGAACAGACCACTACAATTCCTGTCGTTCCTGTTGAACATTATTGTTCCTATCTCCCCCTAACGACTGGAAGACTGTCTCATCAAAGTGACAATCCGCAAATCTAGCGGTAAATAGATCGCCTGTCAAGGTGGTTGGAGAGTCATATCCAACATAAATGCCTAATCATCTTTGAGGACCCATTTTGGTGCGCTGTGGCGGCGCAATTGGCACATAAACTGTACACCCAAATATGCGCAAGTATGAGATATCAGGCTCATATCCAGTAACCATCTAGGACGCAGAAAATGGTTGAGTGGCAGTAGGCCTCAGACGAATGAGCACAGCTGCATGTAATATTGCATAGCCCCAAGCAGAAACAGGGAGATTGGTGCGCATAACCAATGCTCTAGCGACCATTTGAAGACTTTTAATGGCAGCTTCTGCGAGACCATTTTGGGTGTGAACATGAGGAACAAGGTGTTCAACCTCAATCCCAATGGACATGCAATAGTCATCAAACGTTTTTGATGTAAACTCTCTAGCATTGTCAAGATGAATTGACTTAATGGGATGATCAGGGTGGTGAGCCCTTAATTTAATGATTTGTGCTAGGAGTTTAGCAAATGCAGCATTTCTTGTGAACAATAGCATGACATGTGACCATCGTGTCAATACATCAACCAACACCATAAAATATCTAAATGGTCCGCAAGTTGGTTGAATAGGTCCACAAATATCACCTTGGATTCTTTGTAAGAATGGAATATTTTCTTTAGTGTCCTTTGCATAGGATGTCTATTTTCTTCTTCTTCTACAAGGTACACTTCTTACTCCCTCAGGTCCCTGTATGCCCTGTATCTTGAAGCTAGTTGCTCGCTTGCCTTGCATTGCTTGAACCAATGCTTATTTGATCTACATCGATGACACATGTCATTGTGGTTGCCTCCCTTTAACTGAGGTGCACGTTGTGGGCGTTCCCTAGGAGGATTGGTGCCGCCACCACGAGCCATGGCGCCACCACGAGCCATGGCGCCACCACTACGACCACCTCTCCCACGTGTGGCATTTCCACCACGTGTATCCGCACCAAACCTACGGTTTCCTTCCTTATTAGGGCAGTTATATGGACCCATACGTCCCTCATATCCCTTATTCTTAGGGTTCCGCTCCTTGAGCCCTCTTTTGGGTGCATTATAATTCGCCTCATGAATGCTTTTAGTTCCAATGGGCCGTGAATTATAATTCCTCACGAGTATGTTATCATGTTTCTCAGCTACAGATATGAGATTGATAAGCTAATGAAACCTCGTGATCAGTCCAGCATTGACTTCAGTGCGGTATTACTTTAATACCACAATGGCTGAAACGGGGAAGGTGGAGAGAGTTTTCTCAATTAGCTCTTGCTCTATGATAGGTTGTCCACAAAACCTCAACATGGACTGTAGGCGAAGAGCTTCTGAATTATATTCAGCAACAGACTTGAAATCAGCAAAGCGCAGATTGTTCCATTGAACCTTCAAGTCAGGGAGGAGGGAATCTTGGACATTGCCAAAGCGCTCTTCTAGCGCTACCCATAGTTCTCTTGCACCCTTGATCGACATATACTCCAATCTGAGTGCCTTGTCCATATAGCGTCGCATCAAGATAACTGCTTGAGCATGCTCTGTAGGTGTTCGCACGAACACACGATCAGGGTTAGGTGCCTGGATTATGGGTAATATTCCCTTTGAAGTGAGGTGGTTCTCAACATCGGTTACCTAACTATGATAATCCGAGTCTGTTGAGTCAAGCATGGGAAAGTTGAGTTTAGGTTCATTTGACATCCTGAAAATAAGAAGAGAAGATATAATAGTTTCGGAGCTAAACTTCCACGAAAACTAAAATAATAAGATTTCCGAGCTATGCTACCAAGAAAACAATTTCCAAGAATCTCTATTGGATTAGACCAAACAATAATGTTTTAATATGGTCATAATTTGATGCTTACGGAAGCTCTTAGTCCGAGCACTCTTAGTTCATACGAACACTCTTAGTTCGTTAAGCGTGAATCCCCACAATTCCGCTTGATTAAATAATCGAACTCATGTTCGTATATTGAAAATCCTGCAGAAAATAAAGTAATTTAAAAGACAAGAAAGCAGGAACTTTAATCTTTAAAACTTGTTGAAATTCGAAGCAGATTCGCTTCTGAATAACTCCCACTTCAAATGGTGTACAGATCTCAAAATGACTCCAATGGAACTGAAATTTGGAGGTCAGATATAATAGGCAAAGACGAACAACTTTGATGAAGGAAGGATTTTGATCTGAGGTCCCGATCAAGACGTTTCGGGGTGTGAAAACAGGCTGATCTGTAGAGGAACAAGCATGCTACTATGCTGCAGAGGCAGCAGGCGTGTGACGATGCTGCAGGGGCAGTAGGAGGCACACGGGTGCTCAAGGGCTGCAAGAGCAGCGCACGGTATGGCTAGCAAGGGCTAGGAGGTTGCGACAGTTTTTGATGAAATAAATTTCGGGTGTTAGGGTTTTTTTTCTGGCTAGGGCTTGGGTTAGAGTATCGTGCTAATAATGTATTGTAGAGAATTGGATAATTGTATTGTATTCATCTCACCATGAGGTTTTTATAGGGTTACATCATGTATACAAAAGGCAATACATAATAGCTATACTAATCAATCGCACATTACAAGTATGTCAATCGCATACATTACGAGTCTGTCAATCGCATACATTAAGCAATACCTATTGCATGAATAGTCATTATCATTTACAACAAAAATGATTCTGTTGAATCAATTAACGGTTACAATAGTTTCGAATGACATCTTTTATAAAATTGGGACCTATTACAAACCAAGTTTGGCTATCACTATTTTTTTTTTAATAGGGCTATCACTATTTCTCAAAGCATGAGAAACATGCAAGTGTGCAACTAAACAAATCAGGTTTGCATAACAATTGCAATTGCAATGGGAAAAACCCTAAGAGAGATTTTCTTTCTCACCCTAGCTCTCTATGGCGCCCTTGCCTCCTCTTCTCCTAGCTTTCTTCTCTACGTCTCTCATGCTCAACCCTCACTCAACCATATGGCCTCCATTGATTTTATGACCGCTAGCTTTGCTGCCTCCCTTGCGCTTGTAGAGGGAGGTAGTGCTCCTAATCTGGGGAGAATTGGTGGCGGCCATGTTCGTCTATCTTCCAAATCTTTTCTAATTGGGAAGCCTCTGACCCGCCGGCCGGTCAATCCTGCGACCTTCAAGGCTCACTTCCTTCGTACCTGGATGGATGTCACTCTAGTGATGTTGAAGAAGAAGTCAGGCAAGCTACTTGGGAGTAGGAACAAGAATCATCGCCCTAGCAAGAAGCCGAATGTCGCTACTTTGTGACTCTCTTACCCTGGAGTTACTGGTACTGATCCTAGCCCTAAAGACAAGGGCAAAGGGAAGCTTTAAGTTTTTCTAGTCTTCTTGCCTATCACTAGAAGTATGGTCTTTTACTACTTGCATCTTAGTTACTCTAGTTGTATACCAATTGAGGTATCTAGGCGACTAGGTTACTACTCAAAAGGAGGTAGTGGTGAGGATTTGTTTTCTTGCTTTTAGGCTCAATAATGGAGCCCACACTATGCCAAAAAACAAATCAAACGACAGTTTTTCACTGTCGTCTAATAGTCCAAATTGCTGTTGTTAATACTTCTACCATCTGATGCAGGGTATCAGACGACAGCGCGAAACTGTTGTCTGATTCTAATTTAGACAAGCACCAAAATTAACATGAATGTTGTCTGAATACCAAAAAGGACAACATCAAAATGTATCACCTCCGTTGTGCAAGTTGTATTAAGTCGGCAGCGTTCTCAATAAAAGTAACTTTTGAAGCAAAGTTTGACAAGATGTTTTCCGTAAAAACTGTTGTCCCTTTGAATGTTCTACATCATCGTTTTGAGATTAGCTGTTGTGTGAATTGGAGAAAAACAACAGAACTTTGGAGAAAGCATTGTTTATTTGTGTTTGATAGTACAGAATTATCTCAAAATCTTGGACTTCCTGTCGTACTAGTCTAACTCCCACAATGGTCTTTCCAATATTTTGTACTAGTTAATCAAGTTAGTCAATTGAATATGTCAAAATTCTGTTGGAGTTCTTTGTTTCATACAATAGTGGTTTGCCTATTCACTGTGGTTCTCTTCCACTTTAAACAATTTATCATCCAATTTTGTTGTTGTGTTCTTTATAGTTGGACAATTGTAATTGTTTCAAATGTATTGTAGTTAGGACATTCAGACAACAGTTTTTTAATTTCATTTTATGACATCCCATAGTTGGACAATTGTTCGAAAACAGTTTTTATTTGTAATGCAGTGGTCTGAGAGAGTGTGATATGACATACATTCTGAGCACTACATATCCATTGATTAACATCCAATTCACATCCATTGATTAACCAAAAAAATCAATTCATCATCTGAGCACTACATATCCTCGATCAGCCTGCTTACACATATATAAAGGCCAAAAAGATATTGTACTTGTCTATCAAAGCCACCTGCATTTGCCTAAACTAAGGCAAAAAACATCAAGGCCAAAAACCCTAGCTAGCCTATACTAATTGTCCAGAAACATATTGAACCTTCCCTAGCTATAAGGCCAAGAACATAGCAGCCAAAATACCAAAACATGCATTAATACTGCGCCTTTACCAACCAGATATCTAAGTTGCATGATACTTCATGACGAACCTAGCCCACTTTGATCTGACATCATCAAGATCCTTTTGGGTGTATACCAGATCTGATCGTCGCTGCCACTGAAACAAATATAGTAGGACTTACAATGTGATCATCAAAAATTCATGAAGCAACCAGAAACTGAAGTTACAAACTCAATTGCGAAGACACAAACTGATGCAGCAACAAGACAATTAAGTTATTACCAAGTCATCCCAGCTAAAATTACTAGTCTTTACCTTTGAAGCAAATTCTATATTCTTATCATGAACTATTTCCTTCATGTACCACATGATGAATATCCCACAATCCTTGTCACCTTGTTGCACCGGAATACCCTAAAAACAATACATTACAACAGCTCAATTGTGCACTAACCTAACCATAAAAAAACCAAGTAAAATTCTGAACAAGACAATGAATACTACACATACCCCATATTGTGCCACGCTATTGATTTCCGGCCAGATCGATTCCTCTGAGCATTGTAAATTTTGATCCCACTTCAACAATATATATAACAACCCACTAATAAGTTTTAATATATCGAAGAACATACAAACACAAAAGGATCATGATTCCAGCATTTTAACAAAATGATAGACGTTGAACACTTACTTCTCCACAATGATTTGCCATTCTCCGCCAACTAGTCGACGCCTTAGTGGATCCATGAAGTAGATAATTTCTTCATCCGGGTTGATAACAATTAACATCCAATGCTTACTGACAATTTTATACAGATCAATTAAGTGAGGTCTAGTTTTTAGTATTTTTATTTAGATACTTGACTTTTAAAATGACATATTCTAGTAATTAGACAAGTTACAGAAAGTAACTCACCCTGCATTATATGGAAACATAAAAATCTGGCCTTTCTTTGCATTTGTGAACCTAACTGATAAATGACGCGACCTTTCCGTTGGATTTCCACATCCAAGTGCTCCAATCTGATGAGAGACCACAAAGCCAACCATGTCCGACATCTTTGCTTTCTTCAATACTTCATGCAAATAGCTGCAATAGCACACAACCTTCATATTCAATATTTGCAATGTAGTACAATATAAATATCGTGAATGATTCTTACCACATATACATGCAGATGACGCCGCCTGATAGTTCACTCATGGTACACAATGCATGAATGTCTCCCTTATACAGATATTGCTTCCTATTGATCCCAAATACTTTATCTGTTAGCATGAAAGAGATTGTCTTCCCATCGGCTAGTGCATCTCTCCCCCACAACCACAAGCACTTCAAAGGTGAAGGGTAATCTTTTGGCAGCTTCTTCAAGTCAATACACTCCTCTTCATCACCAGCTGTTTGCCTTTTCCTTTTCTTCGAACCCTTACCTGCGGCCTTATTTGGTTGTTTCTGTATGGAAACAGTTTTAAGTTATTATTACATTATAGACAAAAAGTACATAAATGCTACTTTACCTTGTCAGTTTGGGGAGGGGATTGAAGTATGAGGTCCCTCGGCCAAGCGATATAAGTCCCAACAACATCTTTGACAGACACTATCTCATCATTGACTGGGAATGGAAGCTTAGCTTCAGGAAACAAGTGGATGAAGTATAGTTCTCAAGAAATATAAACTTGTACATGATTATGGACAACAAGAATAACTAATACCAAGAGCTTGATTAACAAAAGATTGAAAAACAACCTCACTATCTTTATCAAAAGTTCTATTTCTACTAGAACTTGATTTTATACTACTAACATAAGATTCATAAGTGGAAAACTTTGAAATTAAATAAGGTGATACCCAAATTAAACAAGATTCATAATCAATGAAGGAACTGGAATTCCTACATTTGAAGAAATCGCAGAAACTGTACCAAAGTATCCACAACACTACTCTTCTCTTTCTCAACTAGCAATTGAAATTCTCTAGTAAAGACAAACCTTCAACACCAAAGCAGGTATGTCAATGGTATGATACACAAATAAGTAACAAGGAAAAAAAAAGTAGAATACCAAAAGAAAAGCAAGCTTTGAACTGACTATCACAATCTACACCCATGAATAAACTTTATCTACACTACACATTATACCCAAATCTAGTTCAAAAATAAAAATCCTAGACCCCAATTTGAGTTCGATGAAATCCCCAATCCCCAAATTCACGTCAACCCTAAACCAGATATATACCCAAAATTGATTTCATCAGAAAACCCTAATCCCCAATTCCAATTCAAGCAAAACCCTAGCAAACCAATACGAAAGATTCGTACCTAGCTTGAAAGAAGGAGCGCTCGATCTGTCTTCAAGAACCTCGAAAACAGTTAATCTTGAAACCTCTGATGAGACTCATCGCGGTTGAAAGCTTAGATTTCCTCTTCAGTGTGATGATGGCAGATGGCTCGAAGTAGAGAGATGGCTCAAATTAGTACTTTTGAGGAATTTTCATTGATTTTGAGAGATGGCAGAGGGCTCGAGTGGATTTTGAGTGAGAGAGATGCGGAGTGAGCTGCTTTAGCTTATGGAGATGAGGTCGAGTATGTTTTTGTCGAAATAATGGCCAAGTGTTTAATTTGTCCAAGTCAACTAGCTAGCTAGGGTTATAAAACTCAGACAACATAAATGTAAAGGCATTATCTAAGTCAACATCACACAACATAGTTTATAACTAAAGATAAACTCTTGTCTGAAGACATTGTATGAAATAAATATAAACAACATATACAACATCATAAATCCAGCATTTTCTTAATACAGTTTGCACAACAGAGAGACATTAACTGTTGTCTCAATCGAAATATAGAGACAACAGCAGAGTAATAACTGTTGTCTGAATTGGATGTAGAGACAACAACAATGAAATTTATGTTGTCTGAATTGAAAATCCGGACAACATCACACTTATCCTACTAAATGTATTGTCTGATGTAAAGTCTCACAATAGAAAAATTCTTGATGTCATCTGTTAGTAAGAGATGACAATTAAAAATTTTGCTATCGTTGGAAATAAGTCGTTTGATTCATTTTTTAGCATAGTGGCATTTGTTAACAATGAGGGTTACCTGTATTTTGCTTGGTGGCTTGTGTCATTTATGATTTTGGTATTACACAACATTTGATGTACGTGCCTTCTGGCCATGAATAAGTAATGAAATTATCTATTCTTCAAAAATAAAAAAAACAAGTGTGCAACTTTATTTGCTTCTCTTGGTACATAGTTAACACTAAACTGAAAATGATCTTGCAACATTGCTTTTACTTCATCAACCAATAATTTCATGGTAGATAAATCAGGTGTGTCTATTTGAACAGCTTGAACCAACAAGGAGCAATCAATCAAAAAAACTGACTTGTTCATTATGTAGTGTCGCTGCCATGCTGATCCCTTCTTTTAAAGCCAAAAGTATTCACATGAAAAGGTGAAGTCAATAATATAACTGACCTAGTAGATCCAACCTGAAATCCTCCCTCACAGTTTCGAAACATAATTCCTGCACCTCCCTTCCAATTTGAAGGCTGGAAAGCACCATCACAGTTCACTTTCATCCAGCCCTCTTCCGCCCTTGTCTACCCTTCATGCTGATTTATAGTTGTCTTAATCTGCAGATTTGATTTTTTGAACTCCTCATATTATCCTATAGTAATCAATACTGCCTCAGAAGCATGCTGCCTCTTCTGCTTTCATAATTGACTATTTCTATTTTCCCTTTTACCCCATAACAAGATGAGAACCCTAGTCATCTTTCTTTTATGAAGTAATAACAACGCCTAGCAGCCACTCTTGGAACATACATGCAGACCCAACATGCCATTGCAAGCCTGCCCCATTCCACACTTCCTACGGATATGGGCAATCAACAAAAACATGCAAGCTATCTAGACTATGATTACATAGCAAACAACTCATCTCCCCTTCATAACCTCTACTACGTACTCAAGCCCACTCTTGTACAGAGAATACTTGCTGTTGCCTTCCATGCAATCAACTTTTTCAGGCACCTTAGCATCCCAAATTGCTTTCCATGCCACACAAACTTATATGGATCAGCAAGTGGTGGGGGAGCTAGTACGTACTAAACCAAGAGACAAATCTTGAGCTACAAATTATGCACGTACTCATAGTAGTACAAAAATTCTTCTTGTGAAGATGCCAAACTCGCCTATCCTTTTGTGCATGTCTACTCAAAGGAATATTGAGAATAAGATCAACATCAGCTTGTGTAAAATACCCATTAAGGATATCTACATCCCAACTCCCTGTAATTGGGTCAATAAGCTCCATAACAAAAGTGGGTGCATCTTGTGGCAGAGTGAAGAAGAGCCTCTTGGTTTTAAATTGGGGATCCATTTATGGTTCCAAATTTCAATTTCTGAGCCATTGCCAACTTGCCATCTAAGTCCTTGTAACAGCACTTGCCTTGCTTCCAAAAATACTTCTCGAAGGAAAAGAAGGAGCATTCCCGAATTCTGCAGTGCTATACTCACCATTCGGGAAAAAGCTGCATTCTACAACCTGGCTATCAAACAAGTAGGATCCTACAACC
>LYNE01000543.1:94362-111839 GCA_001662545.1 Rosa x damascena | reverse complement strand
AAAAAAAAAAAAAAAAAAAAAAAAAAAAAAAAAAGCCAGCTCCACTACCCCTATCATGGTCATTTTGACTATTATTTTAAACTGCTATCTGAAGTCAGTTTCTTTTTACATGCCGTGCTCAATATTGGTTTAGGTAATTGTCTAGCTTATTGTTTTTACTACCACCCATTTTTTTCCTTTGCAATTGAAGTACAACAATGCGAACAAAGCTGGCATGAATACATACAGCACGGTTCTCCCATCCTGGCCGTCCCGTCAACTGTGTTGACCAGAAAATGCCGTCAACAAATCACAATCCCCAGGTGATATTGTCGATACAGAAAGTTCTTCACCTAATTACCTCTTCCACAATACACCAAGTGATGCCTCCACAAATAAATTAGCAGTACAGTAAAGGCAACCCAAGATGCATTGTAAGACTTGACAGTATCAGACACTAGTTGCCAACTTGATCAGGCTCGCATGAATATTTCTACTAGTTGTAAAACCAAGTAGTTACAGTTTGCCAAGATAAGGAGGGAATAGACTACCCGAACATTGATGAAATTTAACCAAAGTAACTTCTGCTGCAGCCGAATATGATAAAGAAAGATGTTTGCATTTAGCTGGTTATTGAAATGTATTCCTCGGAGATTATAATTATATCAAAAAGGACAGAAACAAAGAAAAAGTAGTCCGCAAGGTTCATAAGAAGCCCCTCTTCTTAGGAGAGTGATGAGGAAACCACTGTGCCAAAAAAACAAAGACCTCTTGCACCTTCCAACCACACAAAAAGTCAAGAGGAAGTTACACTTCAACAGAAAACTTTCACATCATTTAGCCGAAGAAGCACCACTTGAAGACAGTCTTTGGCTCCTTGCTTTATCAGCCTTTTCCAAGTAATCTTGATGGGATTGATGCTTTGCCCCTACAGGAGAACACATTTGTAATAGATTTAAGATTTTAGCAGATAAATTGCAGCTGCAAAATCCCATCATATATAAGTAACACAGATAGCAGGTAACTGAACCAAAAGTCTGATGATGGAGTATGAACTCACACAAGAAACAATATAAATTATAATATCCAACCAGGGCTTTCCATGGAAACATGAACATCTATTTCCCTACAATATAATCAAAACCAGTTCATCATGTGGAAAAAGTACAGTAGTTGCTGGCTTCTCCCCAATTTCTGTTTGCAACAACAGAGAAAAACAAATGCTACTGAAATTACAGGTTTCCCAAAACATTTTATGACAACTTGCATATCATGAGCCTAGATACATCATATTGAATTATATATACGATCATAAAGAGAAAGATTTACTATATTGCATACTTTCACAGTTTCACACAAAGAAAAACAATACTACTTTCCTGTAGTCAAAGGAACAAGTTCAAAAACTCCATTAGGATGTAGTGATACCAATATTTCAAAACAAGGATTTGCACTGATTACATCTTTGAGAGAAAACCATTAGAATATATTTGATATGACTAGAAGCAATACATAACATGGATTTGAAATAAGTCTCCATATGCAAGGAGTCATTTGAAATTCATTGTTTTTGTCTTCTAACTCAAATCTTGACATACACTGAATGATAGCGAAACCCCGCAATTTAACTTATAATGCAACCTAAATCCCCAGAATTAGAATGAGTCCATTCAATTGATAGACAATGTGAATTGTGAAGTTTACCAGCATATGAATGCATCATTATCAGAGAATCAAATTCAAACTGAGGTGCGCAATAGGATGGATGTCGAAAAAGCACATGTTTGGCTAATTAGAAGTTTGTTTAGGAGAAACATAAACCCTAAACCCTAAAATTGGCACTCACATATGAATAGGTTTTCTAATTGAATATCTTCTCTATCATTTCCCTATCCCATCAAGAATCAAAACGCTGTCGTTTCTACCTAAACATAAGATTGAGGAGAGAAACAGAGGGGGAGAAATGAGACCTCGGTTCATGAGGTACCAAGGAACGGCGAAGACGGCGCTGATAAGAACGATGCCGGCCATGACGTGCTTCTTGTCGCCGCTGTACAAGTAGTGCTCCATCCTCGCTCTAAACCCCTTTCCAGCTTTCGCCTCGCTACTCATCTTGTTTCAATCACTCGCTCAAAGCTCAGGTTTGTCAAGTATGCGTCTTTGGGCTCAAAGCCTCCACCTTTTGTTTCTACCGGCCAAGTTGTTTCGCTGCCCGGTTGTTTCTTAACCACGTGTAAGACACTTGATCACCCCCCTGGCCTCGCCTCGCTTTTTTTTTTCTTTTTCTTTTTTCATTTTTTTTAATCAATCTCAAGCCGTATTGTGAATTTCATTCATCATAAGGCAAAATGGCGATTACATACCCTTTTGTTGCTATCTTAGACAGACAAGAAAATGTTGTAGTACCCACAGTGGTACATAGGAATATGTCTACTAATTAGACATCTATTGCTCCATTATTACAAAGAGTTTTTATCATAGGTGGGGTGTGAACATTTTCAGACCGGACATAATGATACTTGGACTTTCAAAATGATCAAATAGGTACCTGAACTTCCAAAACCACATCAATAAGGTGATTCCGTCTGTTAATGTCTAAGATTCAGCGGTAGCTAAATCTTGTTAACGCTAATCCAAGCTCAGACCGCTACTGAAGGAGTTGTAGTGCTAGCGTCACCTGTCAAGTAAAATACAAAGGGCGTCAGAGGGAGACCGCGGTTGGCGGTCTTCTCTACTCCGATGCCTAAGTCAATCAATGTATTTATGTTGACAGAATAACGTTAGGTAAGTAATAAATGCGTAGTTAATGAGGAGAGAGGAGTGGACTTTTATATGTGAGGGAGAAACTGATCTCTTCCTTGTTTTTGATGTGGGACTGATGTGCTTCAGTTCCCAGCTTCTGATGCTTCAGCGAGGTGATCATGGCGCGACGCGTGGCGGCGCGTCAATGATGATCTCAGGCTGAGTCAGAGCTCAGGTGATAGCCTGTTTGGCGGTGTTTCCCTAGGTCACACCCTTGACAGTTGTTGGTGCCACTAGAGGCAGTATAAGCGTGGCTCATTGTAGTAAATTATGCCTAGGCAAATGCCCATGTAAGTACAAGTCCCCCAAGTCCCTAGTCAAGGAGGGCTATCTTGGTTTGGAAGTTGCCTAGCAGTTTGAAGCGTTACTTTCTGCAAGTCATGCGGAGCATAATTAGCGTCAGTGCTTTGTTAACCATGGACTTGTTCTAAGCAAACGCTTTATACCCTTTCGGGTGGGCCGCTACAAGGCCCCCCAGGGATTCCCCCACTCCCCGGCTAAGAGAGGCCTCCGTTTGGCCGGATGATTGTTTGATGATGGGAGCTACATAGAGCAGTGAGTGTTAGGTGGCGAGCCTAATCTTTGATACCCAAGCGTCGGGGGTTAACAGCCTTATCAGGGTCGTCGTAGACGTTGTTGACCTGTCCCTTTACTCTTTCCCAGAGGAGAAAAGCTTGACTGCAATGGCGCGTAGCGGTCATTGACATTATGAGGTGTTGCCTTGTGAGAGATTCTACTGGCAGGGATTTCTTTCTTGCAAAAGTTTTGCAATTGAGAAGTTCGGCAAGCCGGATTGCTCTTAGCAGAGACTTTCCCCTTGAAAAATTTGAAAGTGAGAAGTTCCGCTAGCGGTGTTGCGCTAGGCTGAGGCTTTCTTGGAATATTTTGAAAGTGAGAAGTTCCGCTAGCGGTGCTTCGCTTAGCAGAGGCTTTCTCGGAAAATTTTGAAAGTGAAAAGTTCCGCTAGGAGTGCTTCGCTTAGCGGAGACTTTCTCCTTGGAAAATTTTGAAAGTGAGAAGTTCTGCTGGCGGTGCTTCACTTAGCGGAGACTTTCTCCTTTGAAAATTTTAAAAGAGAGAAGTTCCGCTAGCGGTGCTGCGCTTGGCGGAGACTTTCTCCTTTGACAGCTTTGATTTTGATGGTTGGAAGGGATAAGCGTTATGTCTGACAGCGTCGTGCCGCGTGTCAACTGCTGGTTAAGTTGGAGTGTAGGTGTAAGTATTTTTAGCATACCCGTCGTTTCGCTATAAATGCTAGTAATTATTGATTGTGACGCCTCGGTTAATCCGGATAGTTAGTGAGGTAGTGGGCACATGGTGTAATCTGGTGCGGAGCCTCTTCATGACGAACGGCTCGGATTTGGCGGATACTGACATAAAAGAGGGGGAAACCCCGAACGTCTCCACTTTAACCTATACTTTGAATTTTTATCGTCTTCAAACTTCCTCAACCTTCAAGAGAGTGCAATAGAGAGACTTGAGGTCAGAGCGAGGGTGTCGTGTTGGGAGGGAGACAGAGATCGAGGAAAGCCAAGCCAGAGCTCCGCAAGCACAACGAATTCCTGCTTTTAACGCATTCAAGGTTGGTGATTTCTCTATTTCGATTCTTACTTTACTTGCAATTTGTGTTTCTGGTTCTGTGTGAGGTTTGTGTTTTGGGTTTGTAATGGTGTCTAGTACATGTATTTGAGGATATCAAGTGGTTTAGGCACTGATTTTGGGTATTTGGTGACTGAGGAGAGGATTTTTGGTGGCTAATTTGCTAGATGGTCGAATATGGGTTTGTGGTTTTCATTTGGTTTTCTGGGTTTTGTTGTGCTGTGTTCTTGGATAAACTCTAACATATGGGTAGTTTAGATCTGTTTTGGACTAACATATTGGGTTTTAGGATGTTTGTGATGGCTAACGTCATAGAAATCTCGAGCAATGAGGATTCTGGGTCTGACGTGTCGCTTGGTGCTTCTGATAGGAGTTTTATTGACTCGTTGTGTTTGTCTGCCCCTGCAAGAACCTCACTATCCGAGCCACTAGACATTGAACCACTGCAAACAATATATCCTAAAATGGGTGGGCAAACACAACGTGGTGACCGTTGCTTGGAGACTTCGGGAGCGGGGGAGGATACTGCCACTAGTCGTCAGTGGGAGGAAAGGTTGGCAAGAGGTAGTGCTGCTAGCGTTTCCCATGATGACGACGACGGATCCGCCGGGGAAGTTGGTGTTGAATCATCTTGGGTAATGTCCGATGGGACTCCTGTGGACGAGCCAGGAGGTCCGATGACCCAAACGGCGATCAACAGACTGAAGCGGGTATACAAGCTTCCTGGCGTAACAAAGTTGAGGTTGCCGAAGAAAACGAGTAAGCGTCATTCTTGCCAACGGGATATGCCTTAGTTCATGAGGTAGTGTTTCGCTAGGGAGTCAGGTTCCCGCTGTTGCCAAATCTTCAAATTCTCTTATGTGAGTTCGGTGTTGCGTTTGGGCAAGTTTGCCCAAACATGTGGAAGATGCTTATGGCGCTGAACTCATTTTGGCAGTTGTCTGGTTGAGAGGGTCCAACTGTGGCAGAAGTGCTTCACTTTTACCAGCTTGTTTACATGAAGAGGAAAGGCTGTAGTGGGCAAGTGAACCTTACCCGTCGCATCGGAGCGCTGAGATTGATTGAGAATCCGCTGGATTCCATGTCGCCATGGCGGGCGACCTTTTGTGTCGCTGCTGAGGGTTGGGAATACGATGCGTAAGGAAGAGCCAACCTTTAGGATTAAGTCAGAGTTTCAACCTATACGAGGTTGACGTCGAACCGCTTGTCCCCAATCTTCTTCTTGTTTTTGCTTCCATAGTACACACACACACACACACACACACATATATATATATATATATATTTTGTGCTAACGTGTCTTTTTTTTTTTGGTAGCAGGGTGACTTGATGCATAAACTCTCGCAAGCGTACGAATCATGTCAAGATAGGGAAGTATTAAGCCCAAAATTATCTTACCATGGGGATTAGTGACTAACCCACAATCCTTGCATGGGAAGTCAGAACTAAAGTCACTAAGCAAATAAAGAAAAATAAAACAAATAAAATGTTAATCTAAGGAACCAAGCCTTAGCAATGCTCGGCCTTGGTTTTCACCAAAGCCTAATCAAAACTAAGAGCCTAGTGGTGGATATGCACAAATGAGTGGAAGAGTTCAAAGTTTGGGAGTTGATTTTAACTTAACACAAAGTAATGAAATGTAAAGCAATAAAAATAAAAATGAAATGTAAACAATAAAAATGAGAATGTAGGGTGCTAGGGAAGTTTCTTCACCCAAATCTCATGTGTTAGAAGCTAATCTAATGTAGATGCAAATTTTTCCTACTTTGGCGGATGTTGTATCTGAGGTGGTTCAAGGCTCAAGGATCGAAATTACCTTTCATGGTATTCCTACTCCAGTTCATGGGCCGTAGGAACTCACTTGACATGAATTAGAACCAGTTCAAGGTCACTAAGTCACATCAAGAGGCTTAGAGATTGAGGAATTAGACTAGTAAGCGACCCGCCCGCGCAATCATGCAACGGGTGTAAATCACCATGCTTATAACCCCCCGAATACGAAATTGAAGGTTTCTAGCTTAGGAATTAGAGGGGGTCAACTCTCTAACTCCTTCCTAGACATGCTCAAAATATACACCCTAGAGTTGACTAGGCTCCTAGACATGCATTTTAACCTAACAATAATTGATATAAGCATTCATAATATAAAATTACATCATTACATTAAATTAAACATCTTTTACACAAGATTTGGGCTAAGGCACACAACCCTAACCCCCAACAAGGAAATTATTCACAACCCATAATCATAGACATCAAAATTCAAATACAAAAGAGAAGAGAAGTGTAGGAGAAAACAAGAATGGTCACAAATAGCTAAAAAGCTAGCATGACTAGTCTTGAATTACAACTCCCACAATTACCCAAGTCTTGAATCTTGTAGAGGTAAAAGCCTTCGATGAATCGTTGAAGTTTTGGGTGAGTATTCCTTCAATTCCCTAAACTAAAACTAACACAATATGGAAAATGGTGGAGAAAGATGGGATGAGAGCAGCCTAAAGGCTGCCCCTAAAGGTGGTGTGCGGCGCTGCTAGGGTGAGTGTTGAGAATCGAGTATCAGCTAATGGGGGTATATATATAGCTAAGAGAATGTGAGTGGCTAGTGTCTGGAATGTGCACATGCAGAGTGCATGAGGAAGAGAAGAAAATATCCTGTGATAGGCTGCCATGTGTAGGCGTGTAATTGGCTCAAAACAATTAAACAAACAATCAAGGATTGATTGTTGCACGTCATGGCTGAAACACTTGATTAATTAATCAAATTGATGAATTATTTCTTTTCTTTTATTCTTTTTCTTCCTTCTGTCTCAAAGCACATCGGGAGGCATCATCTTGAAATACTCAGAATTGGCTTCCTCGCTCATTTAGACTATGGTTGACCGCAATCAATTATTTCGTCTTTTTGTCAGAAACTCCAAATTACTCCAATTTCACACCATTTTCCCTCGGTTTCAACAACTCCGCTTATTTTTAGGGCTGGGCATTTAAGCCCGAAAAACCTCAAAACCGGACCGGCCTGTCAAAGCCCGACCCGTATGGGCCGGGCCCAATTTTTTTTTTTTTTGGTCTAAACGGTCCAGGCCCGGACCTTGACTTGCAAGCAAACGATTCGGGCCGAGCCCTGTCTTTTAAAGTGACAAAAGCCCGTCAGGCCCGTCTAAGAGATTAAAGGACAAATGTCCTTGTATTATTGGTCATAATATAGAGAGTAAAATCCTTATCATAGGATCGAATACACAAGATTATATTCTACCTCAAATACCTAAACCTAATCTTCAGCCTTCATTTCTAACATCTACACGATCTGTAGATCTGAACAAGAGGCCGCCTCCTCCTCATTTCTAATCTCCACTCGATCTGAACACAGAACACACGATTCATGCTGCTCAGTTTCGCCATAGCTGGGCCGCCTCCTCCGCCATAGTTATGAGCCTTTGACGCCGATGCTGTGATGGTGAGACGCTGTTCGAGACGCCGAGAGCCGTGAGTCATGACGATGAGACGCAGATCGAGACCACGCCAAGGCAGTGATACAGATCGAGAACACGCTGATCGACACGCCTCCCAGACTGCTCTCTCTCTCTCTCTCTTCACTTCACCTGTTCGGCTGCACAACTCTTCCTTCTTTCTCCCTCACAGATCTTTCTGCCGTAGCCAATTCGAAGCCAGGGAATAGAAGCTTGTTCTTTAGGTTTGCAATTTCTGGTATTTTTGTTTATTGAGAGATCTGCAGTTTCAGGTATTTTTCCATATTGACTTGTTGATGATCTTGAATGTTGGTATTGAAGTAGGTTCTCTGTGTACTCTTAGTTGAGTAAAGTTTTGGCTCTTGAATGGTTCTTCGTTATTGAAGTAGGTTATGTGTGTAGTGCTAGTTGAGTAAAATTGCAGCTTGAATGGTTCTTTGTTATCTAAATCTATTTATGATGGCTATTGTAGGGAAAACTGTGGAAGCCAATTGATGAATAGCTGCATTGCTGCTGGATAGAAGACTGGAAAAATGGCTGCTGAATTGTTGTATTTGAATTAGGACTATCTATTTCATTGTGTATTTGTATTTGAATTTGGACATTGTATTTAAATTCGGACGCTTTGTATTTGAATTATAGCTTTAATTGTTCTTGATGAGTATTTGAATTTGGATATTATGTATTCTGGGTATTCGAATTTGCCACTTGAACTTTGGATATTGATATTGTGTTTTGATTCAAATCTTCAACAGATTCAAAGTAGATATGGATATATATAGGTAAATTAGATATGGATATATAGCAAAGGTCAAATGCAGGTATTTGGGCCCGAAAGCCCGGCCCGAAATGAAACGGGCCTGTCCCTATTTATGCCAAAACGGGCTTTGGGCCCGAACCATAAGAACGGGCCGGGTCCGGGCCCAGTGAAAATTAAGTGGGGCCCGGCCCGTGCCCAGCCCTACTTATTTTCTACAAAATGAATAAAACTAGATTAATTTCATATTAATTAGTTTGGATATTAGCTTAATTTTAGTGTTTAAAATGAAATTGCACGCAAAGAAATGCGTGTAATCACGTGGTTTCTCTTTGTGTTGACGGCTGAGGAGGAGAGCTGCTTAGCGTGAGTTCTCGGTTGCTGGAAGAATCGCAACCTTCTTGACCTTCGTCTGTTGACGAGTTGAAAACTTTTGGTTGAGTTGAAGTTAACTTGATTTCCAGGTACGTTGTGCGGGGATACGTTTTTATGTAGCGGTACAATGGACTTTGGGGGATACAGTTGTTGTTCTGTTTGCTTACCCTGCCTTTGTTTTTTTTTTTAGATCCCCTTCCTAGTAACCGGTTGAGCCACGAGGCGTTTCAGAAAGCGATGGATAAGGCGGAGCTGCAAGACTATCTTCGGGGCATGTTTGATAAGGGGCTGAAGGCGCGGATGACAGTGGTTGATCCGCAGACCAAGCAGGTCACACCGTCGGAGGGTGAGGTTATCCTTGAGATGCCCCATCACTCACACCTGGAGGCGGCTAGGGCGACTGTCGTTCATCCTACCGCTACCATGTCGGAGAAGGGGCTCGCCATGGGGAACCGCTTTGGCGGTTGTCAAGAGAAGGCAGGTGAGAAAGCTCCTGCCAGTCGTCTAGGAGTGCAGAAGGAAAAGCTTGCGGGGGCGAGGAAACCAAGTGCCAATGCTCCGGTCATCATAGCGGGCTTGGAGCCTGAGGTCCCGACGGCGACGACTACCGCTGGTGCTGCCAAGGAGGGTGAATTGCAGAAGAAAAGGCGGCATAATGACCCTAAGAAGGGCGCAGAGGTTGTGGACGAAAGACCACTTGCCCTCCTCCAGCAGAAGAAGGCGAGAAAAGATGCGCCAACGATTACAATTTCCGTGCCTGGCCGAACACCGCCGAGCAGCCTAGACTCGTTTGAGGCGTATGAGGATTTTATGACTAATGATGAGCAGGGGCTACTGTTTCACATCTGCGAGCGGCTCGAGTTTGGCGGAATAGACGGTATGGGCTGTTCCTCCACCGCCCTCCAGCAGTCTCCGTTCAGTTCCGCCTTTGGCCACCTGGTGGTTGGCTTGAATGAGCTATTCCTGGCGGCGACAAAGTCGTCGTCCGCCGAGCTCTAATTGTGGGGTGAGGTTGACGATCTACGAAGGGAGTTGGCGAAGAAGAAGAAGCAACTGGAGGACACCGATCGCGGGCTGTCGAAAGCAGAGGTGGATCTGATAGATGTTCGGGGTAAGCTGGATGTCGCCATCTCCCGAGATGTAGAGCACAACTCCAAGGTGTCAGAGTTGAATCAAGAGATTGCTCACCTGCAGGAGCAGCTGTCGGCGAAAGTTAAGCTCATTGACATAATGCAGCATGAAGCCACCACTAAAGGTGAAGAGATCAAGTGGTTACAGAGCAAGGCCGCCCAACTGGAGGAAGTGGAAAGGCAGAAGATAGGCGCCGCTGCTATTGAGGCCTTTAAGAAATCACAGGAGTACAAGGATTTGCTGACGGCAGCTGCCAAGGCTGGTGGGGCGGAGAACTTTCGCCTGCTAAACTCTAAAGGTGTGATTGATTGGGGTAAGGCCGTTGCTTTGGCATCATCGACCCATGGTCAGGATCAAGCAGGAGGGTCGGCGGTGATCAGGGCGTTGACCTGCAAGGCACTGGTTCTGTTAGTGACGAGTCTGCCTAGCAAGCTAACCTTGAGCTGCAGCAGACACCGATGGGCATTGCCTCTGAAGCATCATGTCTGCAGTTCCTTGCCGCTCACACCCGACCTGACGAGACCATGTTTACACCTAGCCCGAACGAGCATAACCAGCAGTCGGACGACACTAGTCGTTCTATGGCGCAAACGAGGAAGGCGAATGTTAGAGGTACCGATAGTGGTGTTGCCAAAGAATGAAGATGCGATGTTGTTGCTCTGCCTCTATTTTGTAATTGTAGCTCATTCCACCTTTTCTTTATGTTGCCTTTTTAGGCTTTGTAACTCTAATCAAACAGCTTTTTGTTGGGTAGTCCCAATTTGATTTATTCTGAAGTTAATTTTTTGTGAGAATTGTGATTTTTTCTAAGTGTTGGACTGCCGCTGGGCAACTATATGTTGGCCTAACTCGTCGTTAAACCGCTAGAATTCTTGCATGAATCTTTTGTTTATCAATGAAACATTAAAGGAATTAAGATTGTTCTAAGTGCACGATGTAGCGGACGTGATCTGCTAGACTTTGCTGGTGTTGCCAGTTAACTGTTTGTGCGGTTAAGAACAATGGTTTGAATAATTCCTCGTTTCATTGATAGCTGACTGGTCAGCGTTTACAAAATAATGAGATTTCCCATGGGGTAGCTTTTCTTAGCTAAATATTGTACAAAAATTTAGCTAAGTCAAGATGCTCATGGGTTGGAGGTGAAGTTACTTGTAGTAATACCGAAGATGTTTGGTATTCCAAGGGTCAGAGGATTTGACACCGTCCTTATCTTTCAAGTAGAAAGTACCAGGGCTGACAGCTTATACTATTTGGTATGGCCCCTCCCAAGTGGGGCGAAGAGTGGTTGGCGGTGGAATTACTTCCTTCATGACCCAGACCCCCAGTTAGAGGTTTCTGGCCTTGACTCTGGCGTTGTAGAAACGCGACACAGTTCGTTTGTTTTGCAAGTTGCGCAAGTGAGCTTTGTGGCGCCTCTCTTCGAGCAAGTCCTTGTCGAGGCTGATGCCATCATGATTAGTGCTGGCATCGTAGCTCTCGCCTTAGCGGTAGACCTGTAAATGGATCGGATTTGGATCGGATCGACCTAAATCCAAACCCGTTTACTTAAAAAAAAATTCGATCCAAACCCGCTCCGTTAACCCGGCAGATCATTGATAGCTCGACCCAAATCCGTATCTACTGGATTAAAGGATACCCGATCCGCTAATCCGACCCGTTTATAATTTCAAATATTTTAAAATTTTAAATAGTAATATTAAATTTATATCGTGATACCTCATAAGATATTAATAAAATATTAAAACAACATGAAAAGTATCATCAAAAGTAGAATTACATTATCAAAATTCTTAATGCTTCTTGGAATCTTGGGTGATGGACTGTCTCTTAGATTTCTGCAAAAAATTTGTATTAGAAATTATTCATATTTTATATTTTATATTTTTTTTAAATAATAATATATTAATAAAAAATAATATTTTATTATTACGAAAACGGGCCGGATCATTAACGGATCGGATTGACCTAAATCCGTATTTAATCCGTTAAATAAACGGGTTAACGGATTCGGATCATTAACGGATCAACAGATCAAAATTTTCGATCCAAACCCGTCCAATAGCCACGGATTTGGAGCGGTTCGCATCAAAATCCGGTCCATTTACGGGTCTACTTAGCTGTTGACTGTGTGACTTCTATTGGGAGAACCCCCTCTGTGCCAAACATCATGCAAAACGGTGTTTCCAGGTTGGCGGATGTCGAAGTTGTCCTAATGGCCCACAGGACCTCCGGGAGCTTTTCATCCTACAAGCCTTTGGCATCATCAAGCTTTTTCTTGAGCAATTTCTTGATGATTTTGTTTGCTGCTTTGACTTATCAGTTAGTTTGGGGGTGTGCCACAAATGCGTAGCACATCATGGTGCCTAGCTTAGTGGTGAAGTCGATGACCTCTTTATTGTTGAATTGTGCCGTGTTGTTTGTGATAATGGTGTGGGGTACGCCGTAGCGGCAATAGATATTCTTCCAGAGGAAATGGGTTACCTTGGCGGTTGTGATCGTCGTAAGCGGTTCAGCCTCTATCCACTTGCTGTTTTAGTCGATGGCAACGATGATGTACTTGAATTGACCCTTGACGGTTAGGAGTTTTCCAACTAGGTCGAGGCCTCAAGTGGAGTGAATCCAAGGATCGATGATGATTGAGAGTGGCTCTGCTGGTGCATGTGGGAGGTTAGCATATTGCTGGCACTTGTGGCATGACTTGGAGACTTCTTTAGCATCGTCGTCGAGTGTGGGCCAAAAGTACCCCTTAACGCATGGTTCGATTTGCCAAAGATCGTGCGCCCAAATGATTACCACAGTTCCCCGCGTGGATCCTTGCTAGCATTGCTTTCCCTTCTTCCTGCGTTAAGCATATGAGATTTGGGTGAGTGAAGCCTTGGAAGTAAAGTTTACCATTTTGAATGTTGTAGCGAGTTGCTTTCCGCTTGAGTCGCCCTGCTTCGACCTTGTCAGTTGGTAGCGTTCCTTTTCGCTTGTACTCCGTTATTTCATCTATCCAACTTGGGTTGAGCTCAATGTTGAATATCTCCGCTAGGGTTTTAGTGATGCTTGGTTTGTCAAGGCATTCGACCCTTGTGTCCCCTGGACTTTGATGAGGTTGAGCGGTTACTAACCTTGCTAGAGAATCCGCCTTGGTGTTCTTTTCTCTGGGTATTTGTGTGATGGAGTGAAATTTGAATTTTCCAAGGAGGGTTTTTACATAACCTAAGTATGCCATCAGTTGTTTTTCCTTGGCCTGAAATACTGTCGTTGACCTGGTTGATGACGAGTTGAGAGTCGCTGAAAATGTTGACGCTATCAGCACCTGAGTCTATGGCGAGGAGTAGGCCAGTGATGAGCTCTTCGTACTCTGCCATGTTGTTTGAAGCTTTGAAGTTGAATTTTAGGGCGTACTCCACGTTCAGTCCCCCTGGTCCTGTTAGGATTATTCCGACGCCACAAGCCTTGGCGCAAGCAGAGCCGTCGACATGGAGGTTCCACTCTGACCTTTGACCGGCAGGGGCCATGTCGGTTGTGGTTATGGTGGTAACCTCTGCTGGCGTCTCGGAGGTGGGTTCCACTTGTGGTTCAGTGAGCTCAGCGATGAAATCGTTTACCGCTTGGCCTTTCATGGCCGTTCGTGGTTTGTATTCAATGTTGAACTCGCTGAGCTCGATCTCCCACTTGCTTAGGCGGCTGGAGTGCTCGGGGCTTTGCATGACTTGCCTCAACGGTTAGTTTTTCAAAACATGGATGGTGTGAGCCTGAAAGTATTGGCAGAGGCGCCTAGCAGCCACAATGAGCGCTAGGGCCAATTGGTCGAGGGGGGTGTATCTTGTTTCTACTCCAATCATGCCCCTACCGGCTTAAAGAACGGGAGCTCCTCTTGTCCATCTCTTCGTATAATAGCACAGCTGACCACTGATGTTGGTACCGCTAGGTATATGTATAATATTTCACCTTGTACTGGTATGGAGAGAAGTGGAATTGCCGCAAAATACTCTTTCAAACTCTGAAACACCACCTCATAGTCTGGCATCCAATCCACCTCCCTGTGGTGGGACTCTTCATAGCTTTGAAGAATGGGAGGCATCTATCAGTGACCTTTGAGATGAAGCGGGATAGTGCCGTTAGCCTGCCTCGGAGGCTTTGAACATGAACCTTCTCCTCAGGGGACTTCATGTTGATGATCGCCTGAACTTTGTCAGGATTTGCCTCTATGCCGCGTTCGCTGATGAATGATGATGTGGCCCAGAAATTTGCTGGCAGTGACGCCAAAGAAGCATTTCTCTGGGTTGAGGCGCATGCCTAAGTCAAGAGGATGGCGAATATAACACGAAGGTTAGCCATGTGTCCGCCTGCCTTGACTTTTTTTACGAGTATGTCGTCCATGTATACCTCAATGATCTTACTAGAGGTGGCAAACGGGCCGGCCCGGCCCAGCCCGACCATTTTAAGCGGGCCTAATCGTGCTTCGTGCCGTGCTTGGGCCGGCCCATTTTTTATCGTGCCGGGCTCGTGCCGGCCCATTTACTTAAACATTAAGCCCGGCCCGGCCCATGGCCCGAGCCCATATCGTACCGGGTCGTGCTCGTGCCGGGTCAATAACGGGCCGTGCTCGTGCCTACCCACTATAAAACACGATTTTAAAATCTTATTTTGAACAAATAAAAATTAATTTTATTTAACTATTTAGAAAATTAAAATAAATTAAGTTCTACAACGTTTTTCTTAATCTTAGCTTTTTAAGATTAGATTTCTAATAATTTTTTATATTCCACTATAAGAAAGAAAGAAAGAAAAAAAACTCAAAATATATTGTTTTTAGTATATTATTGTGAGATAATCTTTATTAATATACTAAATCATCTATAATTCTTTCCTTCATTTTATAGTTTTTTTTTCTTTTTCTTTTTTCCCCTTCATTCTATAGTTGTATTATTATGAGATTAGTTTTTATTAATAAACATATATTTAATATTTAGAAAAAATACTTATGTCAAAACAATGATATAATGTTTTGTTTCATTATTTTGACAATATAAAAGAAAGCATTGGTGGAATTGTCATGAATTTTAAATAAAAATGTCTCATATTCAAATCTCATCATTGTAGTTTTTAAATATTTTTAAAAACAAAATGAAATTTTGTGTTTGTAACGGGCCGGCCCACAATATATCGTGCTTGGGCCGTGCCGGGCCGATTACGGGCTCGGGCCGGGCCGGGCCAATGGGCCAATATTCTTAGGCCCAGCCCGACCCATTATTCTAACGTGCTCGGGTCGTGCCGGGCCACTAACGGGCTTGGGCCGTGCCGGGGCTCTTTTAAGCGTGCCGGGCCTGTGCCGTGCTCGTGCTTTGTGGCCCGTTTGCCACCTCTACCGCGAACTTGGCGTTCATCAACCGCTGATATGTAGCGCCTGCATTCTTAAGGCCAAAATGCATGATGTTGTAGCAGTATAGGCCTTTGTCAGTTGTGAAGGTGGTACATTCCTGGTCACCGGGTGCATTTTGATTTGGTTATAGCCGGAGAAGGCTTCCATCATGCTGAGCAGCTCGTGTCCCGCCGTGGCGTCGACCAGCTGGTCGATATGTGGTAGTAGGAAACTGTCCTTTGGGCATGCCTTGTTCAGACCCTTAAAGTCTACGCACATTCGCCATTTGCCGCTGGGCTTTTTTACCATTAGCAGGTTAGAGATCCACTGTGCATAATTGATTTGGCGGATGAACCCAATGCCCTGTAGCTTGGTTACCTCTTCCCTGATTGCATGATATCTCTCTTCGTCGAAGGCTCTCCTTTTATGTTTGACTGGATAGAAGGATGGTTTGATGCTTTGCTTGTGCATGATGATATCAGGGGAGATGCCAGGCATATCTGTGTATGACCATACGAATACGGCGACATTTTCACGCAAGAATTGTTTAAGTTTTGCTACTATCTCGGGGGAGAGTTGGGCGCCAATGCGCACTGTTCGCTCAAGATGCTCGTCAGAGATGTTAACCACCTGCATAGATGTTTCTGGATTGACGGGTTCCTTTTTTACATATTTTTCTTCATCATCTCTAGGACCTTCTATTTTATCCGTTAGCGGTGGTTGACTTCCTACCATTAGGATCTCATGGCGGCGCATTGGTCGTGTCACTGTTGTTGAGTAACATTCTCGTGCGAGTTGTTGGCTTCCTCTTACACAACCTGTGCCATTGGGAGTGGGGAACTTCATGAGCAGCATGTACCCGACAATGATGCATTTCAACTTGTTGAGGGCTGGGCGGCCGATGATGGCGTTGTAAGAGCTGAAGCAATCGATGACAATGAACTCAGTGTGTATCTTAGTTGTGCAAGGGCTAGTGCCGATGGATAGGCTCATATAATTGGAACCCAGTGGTTGTGTAACGTCGCCGAAAAAGTTGAGTAGCGGTTCATGATCCTGTATGAGCTTTCTGTTGAGCTCGAGCTGATTGTAGCAGCCATTGAAGATTACTTTCACGGCGGATCCGCTGTCCACTAGCACCCTTCCTACAGACCATTTGTCGAGTATTGCATCGATTAAGAATATAGGTCATCGTTGGGAAGGTGGACACCGCGCTCCTCTTCCTCGCTAAAGGTTATGGGTTCCTAGCCGGATTTCGGTGTCTTAGCGGATCTCTCGTAGCAGATATTGTAGATTTCTTTCCAATGGTTGGTGCATGCGTACCGCTTTCTTTCCCTGTGTGACATATTGCTTATGGGAGCACCGCCATTGATAGTGTTGATGCGGCGCATGGGCTCAATGTTGGCGACCACTGGGACCGGCTGGCGGACCTTGAATTGCTCTAGTTTTCCATCACGGTACAACGTCTCTATTGCTGTCTTAAGAGCGTCGCAGTTGTTGGTGTTGTGACCGCTATCTTCGTGATATTTGCACCACTTACTAGTGTTCCTCAGCTTTCCCACTCTTGGGTACTTTCTTGGTGGTGGTGGTGGAATTTGGTCCTTGCACTAATCATAGATTTCCTCATAAGAAACGGTGAGTACTGTGAATATTAAGTACCGCTGGGATGATGCCACCTGCCTGTTGTTGCGGCTGTCGCTATGGAAAGGCCGGTTGCCCTTGTTGTGGTATTGCTGATCTTTCTACCTCTTATCCTGATAGTTGCCCAGTTGCCATTCTCTTTTTCTATCGTTTGATGGTGTAGCGGAGGATTTGTTGGTGGTTTCCTGTTGAGAGGAGGAAGGTTGAGTTGTTTTGGCCAGAGTTTGTGGCAGTGGCGATGCCTCACCATATGTAATGAACTTTGCCTGTGCGTGGAGAACTGCCTCACCCATGACGTGGTCATATGCTGCGTTTG
This sequence comes from Rosa x damascena, assembly GCA_001662545.1. Lineage (NCBI taxonomy): Eukaryota > Viridiplantae > Streptophyta > Magnoliopsida > Rosales > Rosaceae > Rosa > Rosa x damascena. The sequence continues at coordinate 94,422 of LYNE01000543.1, read as the reverse complement.
GGCAATTATAATTGAGATGGTAAAGGAATAGTCCCTTTAGGAGTCCCTGTTTGAAAGTTG
>LYNE01000543.1:61153-83106 GCA_001662545.1 Rosa x damascena | reverse complement strand
TTTGACACTATTCATTGCAACCAAACACTTGTCTTCTATTTCACAACAGCAGTTGCACAATTTATTTTTATTTTTATACGGTATATAACTAGGTTGCACGTACTGATTTTCATTGCAGTGTATTGGTTTAAATGAATGCGGCAATGTTTCAAAAGGTGAGGCCTCTGGTTTTAGAGAATGAGATGAAATTTCTATTGGCTCTTGGCTTGATAAGGGAGGATGTTGTTCATGGTGGTCATGCAACAGTGGTAGTGGGCATGTCTGGAGTTTGTAATTGAGTGATTCCTTGCTCCTATTTTGTCGAAGCTGATTGTTGGAGGCATCAAAATGATTTCAGCTGAAGCTCCATCTCTGCGGTGGAAGGCCTCACAGTTGGGCGAGTTGAGAGTCTTATGTGGCTACACCCGGTTATATCTCTTACATAATTTGCCTCTTAAAGCAAGTTCACCCGTTGAGTTCCGAAAGTCAGAACATTGCTCAATGCTTTTTTATATTTGTTTCCGCCCGTTGGGTTAGGTCTCTAGAGCAAGACACAGTTCATTCAAGATTCTATTAATTTATTTATTGTAAATGAGAAATATATAATGTACATAAATAGTAATGATGAACAATTTGGTAAAATTACCGACAAATTAATTAAATATTTTAAGTAGAAACAAAGGCACCAATTTTTTTTTGGCTCGACAAATTATGAGCCACCGACACTTTAATTATTCACACAACCACCGACAATCTTCTTATTGATGATTGTACCAATTATCATGGGTAGTACTGCTAAAGTCTAATGATGCTGTGTGTTCTGCTTTTCAAGCCTTTCAAAACCTTATTCAAATACAACTAAATGGTCATATCAAAGTGTTTCGTTCTGATAATATTGGAGGGGAGTTTGTTCATGATTTTTAGGATTATTTTCAAACACAAGGCATAATTCACTAAACCACTTGTCCTTAAACACCTGAGTAAAATGAGGTCTCGAAACGTAAAAATCATCATCTATTGGACATAGCACGGGCATTATTATTTGGTGTCCATATGCCTAAGTATTTGTGGGGTAAAGCAGTCCAGACTGCATCACATCTTATTAGCCATCTTCCTTCTAGTGTCATTCAGGGATCATGTTCCATTCGAAGTTTAGTCTACCCATGTCCCCATTCCATCGATCCTTTCATAATCTTCCAGCCTGTGTTTTTGGTTGTATTGCCTTTGTTTACATACTAAAAAACCAGAGGTCAAAGTTGGATGCCCTGACCTCAAGTGTGTGTTTGTAGGATATGGCTCTCATAAGAAGGGATATAAGTGCTATCACCCACCTATACGGAAGTTCTATGTCACAATGGATGTAACGTTCTGTGAAGAAATCTGCTATTTTTCCCCCAATAACACCTTTCTTCAGGGAACAATGAGTATTTTAAAGAGATGTTTGTTGGTGGAGAGATAAAGAAGAATCAAGAAGCAGAAGAAGGGGATGTGGAGACCCGAATTTGACTGGTCGAATCACCCAAGTCGATTAGTTGAACACGGACGAGGAAGAGCACATAAGGCACATCGACTAGTCGAACCATGTTATCAATCGGTCGAGTGTAGAGTCAAAATTTTACAGAAGGTTGATCGACCTGTCAATAAGAGAAGTCGACCCTAAGAGTTGAAGAAATTAACTAGTTGAAGTCAAGTGTTGACCAGTACTCTAGTACAAAAACTAAAGAAATGGGTAGAAAGTCCATCGACCAGTCGAATAACAATTTCGACCAGTCGATTTCTGGAGCAGAAGAAGAAGTCACTCTTATTCTCCCCTTTGCTGATACCTTACCCCCTAATGCAGAACGCTCTGGTCAAGAAGCACCAGTTGAGGTATGTCTAGTGTTTCCACCAAATAATCTTTTAGAGTCTGTCTGTTCTTCTTATGTGTTACCTAGTAGAACAACCTGCGGTCAACTCGCAAAAAGGTACTGACCTTCCAAACATGCTAAGGCTAAGTACCCAATAGCCAACTTTGTGTCTCACCATAGGTTATCCAAACCCTATGCATTCTTTATGAATCAAATATCTTCTATATCTGTGCCAAAATGTTCATAACCACAAGCACAACATCTTTAACTACAATAAAGTCAGAAAATGAAAGAGGGGCTCAGAATTTACCTCGAGAGTATCGGTACCCGAAACTTTTATTTCTCGATTCTCTCTCCTTGTTTCGATTTGATCCAAGCCACTTGAGGGGTTTGATCAGCGGCTGAAGGGCTTCAAAGCCCAATTAGAATTTGCCAACAACGGTGGTCAGAGGAGAAAGCACTTGAACGATTTCGCATCCTCGACTCATATTAGACGCCTCATATTGAAACTAAGGAGGGCTATGGAACAATTGAGGATAGGCTGGCAGTCATTTTCCGACCGGTGGCGAGGCTAGTGGTGGCCGGACAACTAAGAGCTCGGCGGGTCCAGGTTTTGCACTAGGTCGAGAACTAGGGAGGCTTTCCTCACAATGCTTTTGGCCGAGAATAAGGGGAGGGGTCCCCTTGCTAGGGTTCCTTCAAAGTTTTTATACAATGAAAATGAAATGTCAATTTCGCCCCTCTAAAATCTCTGAAAAATGCCTACATAAAAACCCAACTTCCGTAGACCATAACTTACTCAAATGAACTCCGTTACTAGCGTGCTGTCAACAGACTTGATTTAACGGTGACTATAATTTTCGTGTAGAAAGTTTCTTCAAAAAGTAAGCCCAAAAAAGTCTATTTTTAGAGACTTAAAAGTTTGAAATGAAAGTAAAAATTAAGGATTCTAATCGTTTACCATCTAAATGACCGATAAACAAGTATTTCTGGGCAAGGAGTATAACAAGCTGGGCTTAGCTGGGATGTGGTCAACTTGCTAGACTTGGTCCATATCCGTTGCAGATTGGTCATAGGTCGGAGCCCATATATATCCCGTGGGGATGTCTCGTGAGTTTTAATGTTCCAGTCTAGACGCTTCATATAGTCCTTTGTAGTCTATGAGACTCCCTATAAATAGGAATGTTTCTTTTGTTATAGCAATAAAACTGTAGAAGTCATTGAGATATCAATAAAGTTCTCTTCCCCAGACTTCCCTGTCTTCTCTCTTGGTTTGTTATTGTTTGGTGTGAGTCGTTTATTTGTGTTTCATCTACTGCAGTGAAAACATACCTATAGATACTTGTTGTCGTTATCCTTGGTTTCTTCTTTCTACGTGCCTTTTGCAATATCTTGCTTTGAAAGCACAAGGTTGTACGTTTAAAGCCGAGTTGTGAATAATGCTGCAATAACTTTTAGTTCACAGAAGCTGAGTTCATTCATGGTTATGTTCGTGTTATAAATAGAGAAAATTCAAATGTGACTATTAATTTCCACATACATATGTAACCTGATAGACAATATGAAATTTACACTACCTGACAACGGTATACACATGTACACTGTAAAAATCTCTTTCTGTTGAAGGATATTTAACTTTAGTGTGCATTGTCAAACTATGATTACTTTCTATAGTTGTAATAGGAGAGAATGTTCTAGATTCCTAGTTCTGTTGAGAATAGGATTCCTTGTACTCAAAGAGTATATACTTGTATCCTCTATATATAGAGGCTCCTATTATCAATGAAAGATACATCTATTCTCCCAGTTCTCTCTACGATTCTACTTTCCTTAAACACGTTATCAGCACGAGCCCTAACCCTGAATCAGAAGCCAAAAATCATTCTTTATTCTTCTCTCTTCTTGCTGTGTAACCCTAGAACCCTACACCACCTCCTGTGCGCCACCATCTCTACGCATGACTTTGGGAAGAAAACCACAAGGCTACAAAGAAAAGAAGAACAAGAAAATCAAGCATCAAGGAAGCACCAAATTAAAGTTCTTGCTTTCTCAATTTTAAATTTTATTTTCCTTTCTTCGGGGATTTCCAAAATCCCTTCTTCTACATCCCACTTTTCTTGTAACGTGAGTTCAATTCTTAAAGCGGAACCGTGGAGAGTTCACTCTATATACTAACCAAGAGCGTTTGTAAGCATCAAAATTGACCATATAAACACCATTGTTTCGGTCTAATCCAAATTTCTTGGAAAAACGATTTCTTGGTAGCAAAGAGGCTCAGAAATCCTTAATTAGTTGTCATGGAAGTATTATACTTTGAAACTAATTTATTTTCCAAGAATATATGTAATGTCATTTTGCCTTAAACTATTTTCAATAAAGACATTGGTCATAACTCTTTCACAACTAGGCCCATCCAAGTAAGTGTGATGTATAAAAAAATAGTTGAGATAAGTGGTACTTAAGCGAGCTTTGCTCTACCGACATCTTCTCTTACTTTTATGGTTATGCTTAATTGGAGTTACCGAAAGGATTAATTAACGACCATTAGTCGAGTATTGATTATAATTATTTTAGATTAGATTTTAGATTAGAAACTTTGATGTAATTGTTGGCTATTATTAATAAAATGTCGATTCTTTCAATTCGAGCTTTATTTAGTTAGGTATCTTTCTTGGAGAGCTAGAATGCTTCGTGGATAGTGCTACTACCCACACCATACCTTGACATAAGCAATTATTCCTTGAGATGATGCCTACTTGATCTTCTGTGACTATGAGGGTAGGGCCATCTAAATTGATTCATGGTCAAGGATCAGCTCAATTTCTGTTGCCAAATGGCACATTGAGTGATGTCACTGAAGATCTCTACGCTCCTAGGGCTGAAAGAACCCTTTTGAGCTTTAGAGAGATTAGAGCTAACGGATTTCATGTGGAAACACATAGTGAGAATGGCATAAGTTCCTTTTGCATTACCTCTAATGACTACGGACAAAAAAGAGTATTAGATCAAAGAAGCTTATGTGTCGCTCTAATGGGTTATATGTAACCACTATTCGAGTAATTGAATCCAATGACGTCATAAGAGATGACCTTTTGGGATTTCGACACATACAGACTTTGGCATTACCGTTTGGGACACTCAGGTCTTCACTTGATGATCCATCTATTAAAGACTTCATACGGACATCCTTTCTTTAGAACAAAGAGAAGTAAGAATCAAAACTTGATTCAAGGAAAGCCACGAAACGCCGTCGGGCCTCACAGCGCCACTGCATTCCACCACTAGCCGGCTAACGCCGGCGCCGCCTACCCCTTGTGGCAATTCCTCGGCTTTGACGCCGAATGAGGAGTTTTGACTCCCCTCTCCACTTCTCAAGTCAATTGTGACTTTGTGGCTCAACCAAAATCCTTATTGGTTGATTCTAAGTCTCATCTTTTATTCTGTAAAGCCTGCTCTTTAGTTAAATTAGGATCGAGACCATCCTATGCAAAAGACACTAAGGAAATAATTCCATTCTTACAAAGAATCCAAGGGGATTCTGTGGACCTATTCAACCAACTTGTGGACCGTTTATGGTATTGGTTGATGTGCAGACACGCTGGTCACGTGTCGCTCACTATCGTCCACTCATAATGCTGCTTATGATAAACTTCTGGCCAAAATCATATGGCTATAGGCTCACTACCCGGATCAGCCTATTCAGTCAATTTGACTTGATAATGCTGGAGAGTTTTATATCGAAGACTTTTGATGACTATTGCATGTTATTGGGGATTAATGTTGGGCTTCATATCCCCATGTACACACCCAAATTGTCTCGTGGAAAGCCACCACTAAATGACTACGATGGTAGCCCGGACACTAGTAATGTGCACCAATATTTTCACTTGGGGTTACGCAATATCGCATGCAGCTATGCTAATTCGTCTACGACCCCCTGCCACTCAACCTTTCGTTGCGTTACAACTAGTGAATGGGTGCAAGTCTGATATCTCATACTTACGTATATTTGAGTGCGCGGTTTATGTGCCAATCGCGCCGCCACAACGCAACAAAATGGGTCATTAGCAACAAATGCATACATATTTGTGTTGGATATAAATCTCCAACTATCAGTCTGCTATGTAGAACCCTTGACAGGCGATCTCTTTACTGCTAGATTTGCAGAGTGTCACTTTGATGAGACAGTCTTCCCGTCGTTAGGGGGAGATTAAAACGTCAATGTTTAACAGGAATAACAGGAATTGTTGTGGTCTGTCCCCACTATGTCTTATCTCGATCCCTAAAAGTGACGAGATCACATATACCTGCTGCAAACATGCCTGCAAGGATTCATGTCCCCTCAAGAGGACATGGCACCACACAAAGGAGCTGGGCACAACGCCGCCTCCATGGATGGTGGCATGGTGATGCCACAAGGTGGCCTAATGGCGTCACAGGTCGTGGGTTCCGCTAGAGAGCATAGGAGGCCCATAGGTTCGATGGAGCGATTTTGGCACAACCTGATCCATTGATCATTGATACTTAAAATCTGTCTCATGAGAATATTCTGGATTATGGTTATGTCCTAGAGACATTGTTGGGGGATGCATCAATATTAGAACCAATTCCTGAGAATATAGAGATCTTTACAAACTACACTAGTGTACATGAGGATGTGGAATATTGAGACCAATGGCATCGAACCTTGCTCCGTTGAAGAATGCCAACGTAGAGAAAATTGGCCTAAATGGAAAGATTCGTTGTAGGTAGAATTGGATTCACTAACGAAGAGGAAGGATTTCAGGCCTGAGATGGCAATACCTCCTAACATAAAACCTGTTGACATAAATAGGTCTTCGTTAGAAAGCGTGATGAGAAAAAAGAGATTATAGACTCCCCTCATGGCTCAAGGCTTCTCACAACGCCTGGAATCGACTACAACGAGACATATTATCTTGTAATGGATGTCATTGCACTCCACTACTTTGTCAGTTTGGTAGTTTCCAAATAACTGAACATGCAGCTTACAAATGTGGTCATTATGTATCTTTCTGGGGATCTAGATATGAAGACATATGATTACATGCATTACTTGTATCTAAAACACTATAAATAACCTAATCCTTAAGTCAATTATTATGTAATTAATCTATTTTTATTTATTTTCCAGAAAATAAGCGGAATTACGGAAATTTTGAGAAAATGATGCGAAAATGGAGCTAATTGGAGTTTCCGACAAAAGGACAAAATAATGGCTCTGGTCAACCATGGTCAATGTCAGCGAGAGAAGTGAAACCCGACTACTTCCTTGATGATTGGTGTGAAAATATAATGAGATCGTGTAGAAGATTTTATATATATATATATATGAGAGAAAATGAAGAAATAGAAAATATAAAGAAAAAGAAAGAGAGAAGAATGAGAGTTGCATGTGGGGGTCTATCAATTAAGCAATAGACCAATTGCTTAAGGGGTGTGAAATTTACACACCCAAATTTACAAACCACACACCCTTTCATTTTTTTTAGGATTAATTTCAGTTTACCCCCTGAGGTTTGGGGGTGTCATCATTTCACCCTCTCTACTTTCAATTTTGAATTTTTACCCCCTAAACTTTCCAATTTCAATCAGCCGAGTCCAATTTCTACTATTCCATCCAAATTGGACGTTAAGTTTGACTTTTGAGGGATAAAATGGTCATTTCAACATAAAAAAAATTTATTAAAAAAAAAAAATTCTGTTTTTTAGTTTTTTTTTCTTTTTTTGGTTTCTTCATTTTTTTTTATTTTTTTTTGTTTCTTCATTTTTTTTTTTTCTGTTTCTTCATTTTTTTTTTTGTTTTTTTATTTTGTCTTCATTCTATACACCACAAGTTATAATAAGTTTATAAAAATAAAAAAATACTCTAGGTAGTTGAAAGCTGATCGCTGGTCTACGATATTTGTGACACATCTCCGATAAAGTGAAGAAATATCTGTAAAAAATAATTTTATCTGTAAATAAATATCTGTAAAAAATGATTTTACACAGATATTTCTTCACTTTATTGGGGATATACAAATATTTACAGATAAAGTGTAAAATCATTTTTTACAGATATTTCTTCACTTTATTGGGGATATATCATAAAATTCTTCAATTTATTGGAGATATATCACAAATATCGTTGACCAAAAATGATTTTACACAGATATTTCTTCACTTTATTGGGGATATATCATAAAATTCTTCACTTTATCAGAGATATATCACAAATATCGTAGACCAGCGAGCGGCTTTCAACCACGTAGAGTATTTTTTTTATTTTTATAAACCTATTATAACTTGTGGTGTATAGGTTGAAGACAAAAAAAAAAAACAAATTAAAAAAAAAACTAAAAAACAGAAAAAAAAAAAATTGGATACGGCTGATTGAAATTGGAAAGTTTAGGGGGTAAAAATTCAAAATTGAAAGTAGAGGGGGTGAAATGATGACACCCCCAAACTTCAGGGGGGTAAACTGAAATTAATTCTTTTTTTCAGATCTCTCTCTCTCTCTCTCTCTCTCTCTCTCTCTCTCTCTCTCTCTCTCTCTCTCTCTCTCTCTCATCCCATCCCTCTTTAAGGTAAGGGAAGTGAGATCTCACCTGGTTTCTCTTTCTCTTTAGCTATCAAATTATTGCTACGTTCATTGCTAGCTATTTTAAGCACAATTAAGACTGGCCTCCTTGTTACAACTTAATTGGTTTCAGTATGATTTGATCTTTCCCGAAAGTTCAAAGGAACTGGAAGAACACTAAACTCCTTGTTTTAGTCTGTGATCTAGTCCCAAGTCTCTGTCTCTGTCTTTCTTTCTGTCATGGCTCTATAAATTCAATCCTCTACCCTCAATTTCAATTCCTTCAAAATATGGTATGTGTTGTGTGCATGTCCAAAATAGGTTTCAATTATGCAGTTCGGGCTACTTTTCCATTCTAGCAGCCGATAAGCGCGTAAACAACCACCTCGACTGGTATGCCATTCGAGGTTGGATCGCCGATTCAATGACCACGATATGATCAAGAGATCGTACCTACGGCTGGCGTTGCTCATCCAACCAGATAAGAACAAATACGCCTTCAAGCTCATAGCCGATGCATGGACCGTTCTCTCCGACCCAGCCAAGAAGCCGGTCTTCAAAACCCAACTAGGCCTCTACATCCCAGTTGATCTCACCACCGCCGCCGATCCAAGAGATGTCGGAAAAGAAGGAAGTGTGTGAGCGAAGTGCAGGTTTTGGAAAGGAGAGGGAGAGAGAGGCCCTGAAAAGGAAAAAAAAAAAAAAAAATCTGATTTAGGTTATTTTAGGAAGTGTAAAAAAATGTGAGATGAATTATTATTAAAAAAAATGAAAGGGTGTGTGGTTTGTAAATTTGGGTGTGCAAATTTCAGCTCCCTTGCTTAATTGGTACTTTGCTAACCATTGTTCTGTTTCTCCTTCACGCCAATGATTTGCAGCCATCTCACCATCTTTTCTTATCCTTTCCTTTCTCTCAAGACCACTCCTTTACTTCTCTCTCGTAATTGGTAGCTTGGAGACCAGCCATACATACATATATATTGTCTACACGGAGGCTCTTCTCCTCTCTCAACTTAGAGCACTGCAACGCAAAGGGGAAGGGGTTCTGCCCTTTCCCATCAGACCAATCACCCATTTCTCATTCTTCCTCCCACCCACCGAGACCACTACTCCCATTTTCCATTTTTCATTTTCTTTTCTTTTTCTCACATCCTCACCAACAAATCTTCATCAATTTGTTCAAAGAGCATCAAGATTTGAATTTGGGTAAAAGTGAGAAGCTATAAATCAAGGCTTGTCATATTTGCTCCATAGCAATTGTGACTTGCCCTTATAACTTCTCACTTCTCTTTACCTTACTCTCTTTAATTTATTGTAATTTGATGTATATTGTTGTTGATTTGTTGATGGGTTGTGAGTAGTTTATTTAGGAAACTAGGGTTTGAGCCCTAGCATGGATTTAATGTAATAAATATGTTTTGATTTAATGGTTTTCAATTTCGTATTTGACATATGTTCTATTCTATAATATTGGGCTTAGATGAATGATTAGGAGCTTGATTAACTCTTGAATGTGTAGATGAGCATGTCTAGAACAAATTAGGAGACCTAATCACTTCTCTAATTTATGGCTAGGACACTTGTTTAGAACATGGTTAGTTACAATACCAATTTTGATTGCTGTATTGGCTAGCTTGGGAACCTTGATTCTAGGACTCTTCGCCTTTTGGTGCAACTAGAGGCCCTAACAAGGCTTTAGATTGTCCCAATTGAGTTTCTACGGCCCTTGATCCAGAGTAGGAATACCCTTTAAGGAATCTAATGACCCATGAGCCTTGAAGTCTTGGGTACGGTTCTTGATGCTATTATGAATTGTTTGGCCATTGTCAGAGTATATTTGTGCATTGAATTTGGCTAGGAGGATATCCTAGTGACCTAATTTCCATTTCTTATTTTTCTTTTCTTTATTTAATTTAGTTGTTAGCTAAAGTTTTCATTTAAATTCTTACAATTTAATTATTAGAAAATTACAATCACAATTGCAAATGACAATTTCTACCTCATTGTAAATAGCCATCACTAGGCTCTTAGTTTTGATTAGGCTTTGGTGAAAACCAAAGCCGAGCATTGCTAAGGCTTGGTGCCTTAGAATAGTATTTTTATTTATTTTATTTTTCTTTTTGTTTTGTTTGCTTAGTGACTTTAGTTCCGACTACCCAAGGATTGTGGGTTAGCCACTAATTCCCGTGGTACGATAATTTTGGGCTTAATACTTCCCTATCTTGACACGATTCGTACGCTTGCGAGAGTATATGCATCAAGTCAATGGCGCCGTTGCCGGGGATCGAACCCGGGTCACCCGCATGACAGGCGGGAATACTTCATTTACCCAAATCAAGTGGCTCTAGACCACGGAGAGCATTTGCAATAAGGTTGAAATGCTCAGTAAAGTGACTACTTGATTGGGAAGGGATATGATGAACTATGCCCGGGCGTTTCCATGACAAGTTTCGGATTTACAATTGTTGAGGTTTATATTGATAAACATAATTGGAACCCTTGATGAGTTAAGGGAAACTGCTAAACACCTGAAATTCGAGTTTCAGATGAAGGACCTTGGGAGAACATGGTTTTGTCTCGGTTTGAAACTTGAATACCGTACCAATTGATGCTCAGGCATTTTGATAAAGTCAAGCCTATAAAGCACTACCATGGTCATCCATAGTCTTGACCCTAAGATGGATATGTTTCATCATAGGGATGATGACGAAGACGTGTTAATTGGCAGAAGTGCCCTACCTAAGTACAATAGACGCATTATTGTACTTAGCACAATACAAGACCAGACACCTCATTTGTTGTGAACTTGTTGGCTAGATCTAGCCATGCGCCAACGCAACGCCATTGGACTGGTGTAAAGACAATCTTTCGATACTTAAAATGTATGATAGATATGGGTTTGTTCTATCACTACAGACAAAAAAGAATGGACGACAATATGGAATCAGACTCCATAGGCCCGAAGGCTATCGTCACCACCGCCGGTTATCCCTCTCTCCGTCAAAACGGTGATGTTTTGATGGGTTTTGCTGATGCAGGGTATCTCTCTGACCCTCACAAAGGTTGTTCCCAAACTGGTTATGTCTTTACCATGGGAAGCACCGCGATATCTTGGAGTTCTACAAAGCATACCTTTGTCCCTACTTCTTCAAATCATGCAAAGATTATTGCTTTTGATAAAGCAATTTATGAATGCATATGGTTGAGATCCATAGTTGGACATATTCAAAGAACTTGTGGTTTGAAGTCTATCACAAATGAACCTACGTGCATTTATGAGGATAATGCAGCTTGCATTGAACAATGAAGCAAAGTTTCATCATGGGCGACAACACCAATCATATATGGCCTAAATTCTTTTATAATCAGCAATAACAAACAATTCTAATGATTGAAGTAAATCAAATCCGATATGAGGATAATGTAGCAGACTTATTCATTAAATCGTTACCTAAATCCACTTTCGACAAACATGCGAAGAGTATTGGAATGCGGAAATTATCCGAACTCCCACGATTGTAGCAATCAGGGGGAGATCATCAGGGGGAGGCATGTTGCCTACATGTTTGATCTCAAATAGTGAAGGGCGTGTTGTACTCTTTTTCTCCTCCTCGAGGTTATTTTTGTCCCACAGGGTTTTTATTACTCGAGCAAGGTTTCTAAAGAGGCAACATTTGAAGTGTCATGATGTCATAAGCAACACTAAGTTTGAGCGGCACAAGGGGGAGTGTTGAAGGATATTTGACTTTGGTGTGCTTTGTCAAACTAAGATTACTCTCTATAGTTGTATAGGAGAGAATGTTCTAGATTCCTAGTTTTGTTTAGAATAGGATTCCTTGTACTAAAAAATGATACATCCTCTACATATAAAGGCTTCTATTATCAATGAAAGATACATCTATTCTCCCAATTCTCTCTACAATTTTATTTTCCTTAAACACTTTCTAGCAAGTAATCAATGAGTGAAGTGCCTTTCTTTTAGGAACCATTATGTCGGTGTCATTTTCTTGTCCAATCCAAAAAACATTCTTCTTAATGAAAACAATGTTTTAGAATGAGAGAATTCGAGAGAGATTGATGAGAGAATTGTGTGTTTTATTATTGAGAATAGGAGCCCTACATTTAGGGATTACAAAGTACATGTTCTAATGTTACAAGGAAAACTATTCCGAATAGGACTAGGAATTCTAGAACTTTCTCTCCTATTACAAACATGAAACTAATCCTAATTTGATAAGGCACACAAAGTTGATTTCCTTCAACACTCCCCCTTGTGCCGTTCAGACTTGGTGGTGACGCTTCATCCGTTGCCTCGTTAAAAACCTTGCTCGAGTGAAAAACCCTGTGGGACAAAAACAAGCTCGAGGAGGAGAAAAAGAGTACAACACGTCCTTCACTCTTCGAGATCGAACATGTAGACATCATAACTCCCCGTGATGTCGATATCTCCCCCTGATTGCTACAATCATGGGAGTTCGGATAACTTTCTTAATCCGATGCTCTTCACATGTTTCTCTAAGGTGGATTTAGGTAACGACTTAGTGAATAAGTCTACTACATTATCCTCTGATCGGATTTGATTCACTTCAATCTTTAGAAGCGATTTTTGTTGCTGATTATAAAAGAATTTAGGCGATATATGCTTGGTGTTGTCGCCCTTGATGAAACCTAACTTCATTTGCTCAATACAAGCTGCATTGTCTTCATAAATGTGTGTAGGTTCATCCATGGTAGACTTCAAACCACAGCTTCCTCGAATATGTCCAATTACAGACCTTAGCCATATACATTCACGCACGGCTTCATGTAGAGCAATAATCTTTGCATGATTTGAGGAAGTAGCAACAAGGGTCTGTTATGTAGACCTCTAAGATATCGCAGTGCTTCCCATGGTAAAGACATAACCCGTTTGGGAGTGACCTTTATGAGGCTCAGAGAGGTACCCTGCATCAGCAAAACCCATCAAAACATCATTGTCGTTTTGATGGAGGGAAGTAAGGGGACGCCGGTCACCATGGACGGTGCCGGCGGCAAAGTCATGGATGGGGCGTTTTGCCTCTTGGGGTCCGATCCCAAATTTCCGTCATTCCTTTTCTCTCTGTAGGGATAAAATAGGCCCATATCAATCGTACCTTTTAAGTATCGAAAGATTGTCTTTACACTAATCCAATGGCGGCGTGTTGGCGCAGAGCTATGTCGAGCTAATAAGTTCACTGCGAATGAGATGTCCGGTCTTGTGCATTGAGCTAAGTACAAGTGCATTGAGCTAAGTACAATAATGCGCCTATTGCACTTAAATAGGGCACTTCGGCCTCTAATAATTCTTCGTCCTCATCCTTTGGACGAAACGGATCTTTTCCGGGCTCAAAACTACGGCCAATCATGGGAGTACTCATAGGCTTTTCTTTATCTTCATTAAAGTGCCTTAGAATTTTCTGAGTATATGCAGACTGATGGATCAAAATCCCATCACTTCGGTGCTCAAGTTCTAAACCGAGACAAAACCGTATTTTCCCAAGATCTTTCATCTCAAATTCGGATTTCAAATATTTAGCAATTTCCTTTAACTCTTCTAGAGTTCCAATCAGGTTCATGTCATCGACATAAACTGCTACGATTGCAAATCCGAAACTTGTTCTTTTAATGAACACGCATGGGCATATTTCATTGTTAATATATCCCTTCCCAATTAAGTAGTCACTTAGACAGTTATACCACATCCGTCCGGATTGTTTTAATCCATATATATAGTGAGCGTTTTAATCTTATTGAAAACGCGCTCCGTGGTTTAGAGCCACTTGATTTGGGTAATTGAAGTCCATCTGGAACTTTCATATATATCTCTGAATCTAGATCCCCATAGAGATATGCTGTAACCACATCCATAAGCTGCATGTTAAGTTTTTCGGAAACTACCAAACTGATAAGGTAGTGGAACGTTATAATGTCCATTACGGGAGAACACGTCTCCTCGTAGTCGATTCCAGGGCGTTGAGAGAATCCTTGCGCCACGAGGCGGGCTTTATATCTAATCACCTCATTTTTCTCATTACGCTTTCTAACAAAGACCCATTTATGGCCAATAGGTTTTACATCTAGGGTGTCTACGTTATAGGCCCAAATACCTGTCTCTTTGCTAGTGAATCTAATTCAGCCTAGATCGCATCTTTCCATTTAGGCCAATCCTCTCTTCGTTGACATTCTTCGACAAAGCGAGGTTCGATATCATCATATTTTATAATTCCTTTTGCAACATGATATGCAAATGCATCATCAATAGCCATAGAATTTCTATCCATCATCTCATGTACACTAGTGTAATTCATGGAGATCTCCCTATTCTCTGGAATTGGTTCTGACATTGGAGCGTCCCCCAATGATGTCTCTTGGACATAACCATAATCCGGAATATCCTCATGAGATGGATTATTCACATTGATGATTAATGGATTATTTTGTGCCAAACTCACTTTCTTTCTTAGGCAAGAATCCATCGAACCTATCGGCCTCCCGCGCTTCCTCACAGGAACCGTGGGCTTGACCACTGCGTCATCCATATAAGGGATGTTGGCGCCATGCTCAGGTACTCTTGAGATGGCGTCATGTCCTCTAGTTTTAGGGACATCAATCCTTGCAGGCACGTTTGCAGCAGGTATGTGTGATATCGTCACTTTAGCGATATCAGAAAATGCATCAGGCATCGATTCTGCTACGTTCTAAAGATCGAGAATTCTCTGCACTTCAATTTCAGACTGTGTGGTTCGGGGATCAAGATGAGACAAAGTGGGGACAGACCACAACAATTCCTGTCGTTCCTGTTGAACATTTATGTTCTTATCTCCCCCTAACGACGGGAAGACTGTCTCATCAAAGTGACAATCCACAAATCTAGCGGTAAAGAGATCGCTTGTCAAGGGTTCTAAGTAGCGGACAATCGTTGGAGAATCATATCCAGCATAAATGCCTAATCGTCGTTAAGGGCCCATTTTGGTACGCTGTGGTGGCGCAATTGGCACATAAACTGCACACTCAAATATGCGTAAGTGTGAGACATCAGGCTCATACCCAGTCACCATTTGGGACGCAGAGAAGGGTTGAGTGTCATGGGCCTCAGATGAATAAGCACAATTGCATGCAATATTGCATAGCCCCAAGCAGAAATAGGGAGATTGGTGCGCATTACCAATGCTCTAGCGACCATTTGTAGTCGTTTAATGGTGGCTTTTGCGAGACCATTTTGGGTATGAACATGAGGAATGGGATGTTCAACTTCAATCCCAATGGACATGCAATATTCATCAAAAGTTTTTGATGTAAACTCCCCAACATTGTCTAGCCTTATAGACTTAATAGGATGATCAGGGTGGTGAGCCCTTAACTTAATAATTTGGGCGAGGAGTTTAGCAAATGCAACATTCCTTGTGGACAATAGCATGACATATGACCAGCATGTCGATGCATCAACCAACACCATAAAATATCTAAATGGTCCGCAAGGTGGTTGAATAGGGCCACAAATATCACCTTGGATTCTTTGCAAGAATGGTATATTTTCTTTAGTGTCCCTTGCATAGGATGGTCTCGATCCTAATTTTGCTAAAGAGCAGGCTTTGCAGAACGAATGATGGGCTTTAGAAAAAACCAATGAGGATTTTGGTTGAGCCATGAAGTCATAATTGACTTTAGAAGTAGAAGGAGGAGTCAAAGAATGGTCCATGGCGTCAAAGCCATGTTGTTGTCGTAGGGGGTAGACGGCGCCGGCCCTAAGTGGCCTGTCTTGCACAGTCTTGGCGCTGTGAGGCGTAGGTGCATCTCCTCGAACCAATTTTTGGTTCGTACTTCTCTTCATTCTGAAGAATGGATGTCCGTGTGAAATCTTTAATATACTGATCATCATATCATGACCCCGGTGTCCCAGACGGTTATGCCAAAGCCTATATGTGTCAGAATCCCATAAATCATCTCTCATAACATGATTGGATTCAACGATTCAAATAGTGGTTGCATACAACCCACTAGATCGACACATAAGTTTCTCTAAGACTCTTTTATGTCCGTAGTCATTTGAGGAGATGCAAAGGAACTCTTGTCCATTCTCACAATGTGTTTCCACATGAAAACCATTGGCTCTTATATCTTTGAAGCTTAAAATGGTTTTTTTTTTGCCCTAGGAGCGTAGAGAGTTTCAGTGACATTAATGATTGTGCCATGTGGCAACAAGAATTGAGCTGATCCTCGACCATGAATCAATTTAGATGACCCTGCCATCGTAGTCACTGAAGATCGAGTAGGCGTCATCTCAAGAAATAACTGCCTATTTCGAAGTATGGTGTGCTTAGTAGCACTATCCATGAGGCATTCTAGCTCTCCGGAAAACATACTTGAATGAATAAAGTTTGAATCAAAATCGACATTTTATTTCAATGAAAGCCAATGATTACGTCAAAGTTTCTAAATTTAATCCAAAAAGGATAATCAAGCTAAGACAAGTAGTAGTTACTCAATCCGTTTGGTAATTCCAATTTGGTTGTGACCAGGTAAGGTAAGGCGAGATTTTGGTGGAGCGTTGCTCACTTTTAAAACTGTTCTCTCAGTTCAAACCTTTCCTAGACATTACAATTACTCTTAAGTACGCCTAGTGACAAAGAGTTATAACCACTGTCTTTGTTGATAGTTTCCAAATTTTGGATTTGGATTGAAACCAATGACGTTTATATGGTCAAATTTTTATGCTTACGAATGCTCTTAGTCCATAGCCTACGAACGCTCTTAGTTCGTAAAAATCGATGCTCACGGACACTCTTAGTCCGAAGATCACAAACGCTCGTAGTTCGTATATAGCGTGAATCCCCACGATTCCGCTTTTAGCAAATCAAACCCACGTTACAGAAAAGTTGGATGTAGAAGAAGGGATTTTGTAAGTCCCCGAAGAAAAATAAAAATAAATTTAAATTTCAAAAACGGGAACAACTTACTTGTGAAAACTTACTCATGAATTTCGGAACTTGAAATTCTCAATACACGCGCGTGTTGATGCAGACGTGTAGGATTGCAGACGTGCTATCAATCCTGGGTCGGGGATTGCAAACTATCTTTCAATCCCTGCTGTGTGGCCGAGATGTGCAAGATTGCAACGTCGGTTTCAAAGAACTTGTTTCTTGAGAAAAGGTGGCCGGAAAATTGCTAGGCTCGGCCGGAGGTGCTGCTTGCTTTGGTGGAAGAGTGCACGTCTCAAAACAACTCCGATAAGGCTGAAATTTGGAGGTCAGATAGAAGAGACAGAGACGAACAACTTTGATGATGGAAGGATTTTGATCTGAGGTCCCGATAAAGACGTTTCGGGGTGTGCAATCAGACTGATCTGCACAGGAAGGAGCGTCCTGCTGTGCTGCAGGGACAGCAGGCGTGCGGCAATGCTGCAGGGTCAGTAGGCAGCACACGGGTGCGTAAGGGCTGCAGGGTAGCAGTGGCTAGGCTAGCTCGGCTAGGTGCAACGGTGGAAAAGGTGATGTTGAAGAGAATTTCGGTTTTGGATTTTTGATTTTTGTGGTTAGAACTCGTGCTGATAACGTGTTTTAGAATGAGAGAATTCGAGAGAGATTGATGAGAGAATTGCGTGTTTTATTATTGAGAATAGGAGCCCTATATTTAGGGATTACAAAGTACATGTTCTAATGTTACAAGGAAAACTATTCTGAATAGGACTAGGAATCTAGAACTTTCTCTCCTATTACAAACATGAAATTAATCCTAGTTTGATAAGGCACACAAAGTCGATTTCCTTCAACAAACAAAACAGGTATTGAGTTATTACTGATCTATTTGGTCTTAACTTGATCTGGCTATGCAAGTATGGCAAAACGTGAAGTTAATTTCCACTTTCTGGAATTCACAACTTCACAGCATGTAAACTTGTTTCTAAATTGCAACAAGCATGATTACTTGTGGTTGATGATAGGCCAACGAGGAGAGGGAGGAACGGTGGTGGAAGTTTTTTTTTTTTACCATCCGTTATAACGCCCGTCAGTGGCGTGAGTTGTGCCGTCTGTATTCTGGACATGACCCATGTAATCATATTTCCAAGTAGAGTTAGGGTAAAGTTTGTGTTCCCGTTCCCATTCTCATTCAAGGAGACAAAGGGTCAGAACCGGAAAAGACAAAACTGGGACTGCGGCAAAGTCATTTCTGAAGATTCATAACTGACAAAGATTCTAGAGAATAACTTGATATGAATTTGGAGTCTAGTCCAAGGCACCTGGTTCCCTAAACACGCTCCCCGGAGGTGGGGTCCGTGGATACTGTAAGTGCGCATAACTTGGGTATGGGACTATATCTGAAAGAAGCAAGGAACCAAAGAGGAAAAACCCTGAAAATCAAACCAGCTACAGTAACGTTGTTAGATCTATCAAGGGGAATGGGTAACTGCTGCTCGTCCCCTTTACCATCATGCGATCCCCTGATTACTCGATGTCTTGACTGCACAGTTGGACAAGCATCATACATGTGCTACATGGAAGACAACGTAGAGACTTTGAAAAGTGACATCCGACATTTACAGGCCTCAAAGAAGGACGTGCAGACGAAAGTTGATTTAGCAGAGCAGGAAGGACTGAAGCGTTTTGAGAGAGTTGGGTGGTGGATGTCAAGAGTGGAAGAGGTTGAAGTTGAAGTGAATGAATTGATAACAGCTAGCGGTGATGAAGTCAAGAAATTATGTTTAGGAGGATGTTGCTCAAGTGAATGCACGTCCAGCTACAAGTTTGGGAAACAAGTGGTTAGAAAGTTAAAAGAAGTCGATGCTTTAATGAAGTCTGTGCCAGCTGATGTAGCTGGGGAAGATGCGGCTTATCCGGACGATAGTAGGCCGACTGAGCCCACTGTCGGCATGCAATCCATGTTTGACAAGGTATGGAACCAGCTTCAAGAGCGCGAAGTGGGAATTGTTGGCTTATTTGGAATGGGAGGGGTGGGCAAGACTACTCTTCTGGACAAGATCTACAACACGTACCAAGATACCCCGAATGATTTTGATCACATAATCCGGGTAGTGGTCTCCAGGAACCACAAAATTGAAGACATTCAAAATGATATCGGAAGAAAAATTCGGTGTCTAAAAAGGAATAAAGAAGTCCACCAGCAAATGGATTCAACAATTCGATCTGCTTTGAGAGGCAAAAAATTTGTGTTGCTTTTGGATGATGTGTGGAGGCACATTGATCTGAAAAATGAAGTTGGAGTACCTGATCCTCATATTACAAACAGCAAAGTCATATTCACTACTCGTGATGAGGAGGTGTGCAACCAAATGGGTGGCAAGAAGCATAGGGTGAAGTGTTTGGCATGGGAGGACGCATGGAATTTGTTCAAGCAGAACTTCAACAAAGTGGAAGACATACTATGTCTTGAACCGGAAATTCCTCACTTGGCTGAATCTGTTGCTAAAAAGTGTGCCGGATTGCCTCTCGCGCTGATCATAGTCGGTAGGGCCATGTCTTGTAGGAAGACAGCAGGTGAATGGAGAGAAGCCATTCGTGATTTAAGAACCTCTGCTGGAAAATTTGAAGGTATGAGAGAGAAAGTCTTCCATCTTCTTAAGTTCAGTTATGACAACCTTGCTAGCAAGAAATTGAAGTCTTGTTTCTTATATTGTGCTTTATATCCGGAAGATTTTTCTATTCATAGAGATGAATTGATTTATAAGTGGATGGGTGAGGAAATGTTGGATGAGTATGCTGATGTAGCTGGAGCTCTAGACCAGGGTAACCGCATCATTGGTACTCTGGTTAATGCATGTTTATTAGATGATATTGGAGGTCATGTGAAAATGCATGATGTTATTCGTGATATGGCATTGTGGTTAGCTTGTCACTTGGAAGAAACAAAGGACAACTTCTTGGTTGAAGCAGGTGTTCTTTTGACTGAAGTGCCAATTGCAAAAATTGAAAAAGTTCAAGCTGTGAAAAGGGTGTCGTTGATGGCTAATGACATTGAAATTCTTGGGAAAATGCCTTCATGCTCCAATCTACTTACGTTGTTTCTTGGTAATAATCGTGTGAAGATAATTACTCAAGATTTCTTTGATTCTATGCTCAGTCTACAAGTTTTGGACTTGTCAAAGAACTTGAAGATAACCCAATTACCATCAGGAATATCAAGATTGGTTTCCTTAAAGTATCTTGATCTATCAGAAACAAGCATGAACGAGGTGCCAATTGAGTTCAAGGCTTTCGTAAAGCTAATATATCTCAACTTGGAGCATACCAGTCAACTTGATGTGATTCCACAAAATGTAATATCAAGCTTCTCAGAACTAAGAGCTTTGAGAATGTATAATTCTGGTGTTTGTAAGAGTGCTCTTGTTGGGCGCAATGAACACATTGAAAAGGAATTGCAGCTTTTGAAGCATTTGAGTATGTTGACATTCACCATACAGAGTGACTCAGGCTTTCAGAAGTTTGTCACCTCTTCCAAGTTACTGAGCTGCACTCAATTTCTATCCCTGGACGGTTTGAGACTTCTAGATATATCATCTCTGACTAAGATGAAGCGTCCATATTCTCTGGCCATTAGTGGCTGTGAAAGTATAGACTACAATTTGGGTGTCAGAAGCCAAAGTCGCTTTGGAAACCTTCAAGCTGTGAATATACATGATAGTCCTAACCTAAGAGACCTGACATGGTTGATTTTTGCCCCAGAGCTCAAGATTCTATCAGTAAGCTCGTGTTCTGAAATGGAAGAAATCATCCAACCTGACACATTTGGTGGGAGTGCTCAGGTACAAGAGATGAAACCATTTTCAAATTTGGTTGAATTGAAATTGATAAACTTACCACAAGTGAAGAGCATATGTGGAGAGAAAATCTTGCCTTTTCCATTCCTGAAGAGAATTGACGTCATTGACTGTCAAAATTTGAAGAAGCTCCCCCTCAACATAGACAGTGTTCCCGGCCGTAATGTTGTCATCACTGGAGAAGAAGACTGGTGGCATTTGTTAAATTGGGAGAATGAAGCTACTAAGGAAGCTTTTGGTCCCTGCTTTAGAGCACCAAACTAAGTTGCTTTAACATGAGCAGGAAAAGTTTTAGATATCAATTCTGTTGCGTGAGCAATTATTTCTCAGTCCTGTAATTACAATTCATGGTTTCAGGGTTTTTCTTCTTCTTTTGCTTTTTTCGCTTGGTGTGGTAACAAGCTTTTTACTGCATTCCTTTTTCTTACGTTCCATTTGGAGCTCATCTGGGATTGTAATTTTACGTTCTTCTTTTTAGCTGTTCCTTTTTCTCTTCCCTAAAGTTTGATTGATTTAATCAAACTGGTCTGAGTCGTGTTTGATGTAAAAGAGTGAATACAAATATGAACTCTGTGTGCTATTATTGTTTTGCTTTCAATAATGATGTCAATTGCTTGACAAATTATTGATGATGATGATCTCATTTGGCTTTACAAATGTATATCTTGCAAGTTAAGATGTCGAAAAGAAAATAACTAGTCATAATCTATGAGTAAATTTCCTGGATTTTGATATGCCTAGACTGGACCTGCAGTAA
>LYNE01000543.1:45951-58159 GCA_001662545.1 Rosa x damascena | reverse complement strand
CTATAATCAAAATGAATGAGAATCGCATATACAAGATAAAAGATTAGAAATTACTTACCTTCAACTTCCAAGAGAAATTGCAGGGGATCGAACTCCAAGAGGGGAAGAAATTTTGAGCTCCATCTATAGGAGAAGCTGAAGAGAGAAAAGTTAGTTTGTTGGGTGTCTTCCGTTTTGGAGCTCCTGTCTTGCGAGTTTGGTTTCATTTCACATGGTAAAAATGTTTTGGCTGAATTTCAGACGGTGATCAACAAAAACCTATTATGTTACATAAAAAATATTATTGACAAAATATGGCAAATGTTAATGATGTTTAAGTAAATCTAGATTTTGTGTCTGGCCCAAACTCGATGTTATTTGCTCTAATTGAAATAGGGTTAAAATTAGAGATAATTTCAGAAAATCTTAGACATATTCAATCAATGTATGATTATCTTTCCTTATACAACTCTGATTCTATGCCTTGTAATCCTCTATATAAAGAGATCTCTATTATCAATGAAAGCATAGCAATTTCTCTCTCAAATATCGATTCCCTAAAACACATTATCTGCACGAACCCTTAACCCTGAAACCCTAAAATCGTAGCCTTCAAACCCTAGCAACCACCGCCGCATATATTGAAGCCATCAATCCCAAGAGTCCAGAACCGGCGGCGCCACCCCCTGAACCGGCCAGAAAAATACCGAACCGGCGGCGCCACCCACTGGAAGAAGCAAAAGCTCCCTTGCCCAATTCTCACCCTTCTAGTCCACCTCTGACCACCATATTTCGTCACCATCAACGCCTTGATTCCAGATTCCAGGAACTGAAAAAAATTTCCCCGTAACCGACCTTAAAGTTTTCGAACCGTCCACTAAGAGTAGCTGCACCCTTGAATCGCCAGAGAGAAGAAAAGAAAAAAAAAAGGAAAGGAAAAAAAGGAAGCCCAGAAGGAAAAGAAAAGAAGGAAAAAAAAGGGACCAGCCTAGCCCACAGGTCAACTCTCCGGTCAACCACCTCCGGCGACTTTCCAGTAGCTTTTCCGGCCAAATTTCCCAGCGACCTATTTCGAGGTAATTTTTACTAAAAGTTCCAGTTTTTAAAGTTTTTATTCTTTTTCTCGGGGACTTAGAAATCTTTGTTGTTTTCGTGGTAGCTTTTTTTGCTCCGAAACTAACCCCATTCTTTTGTTGTTTTTTAGGATGAGTAACCTGAACAAGTTGAACTTTATTCCACTAGAGACAACAGGCGCAGGATACCACAAGTGGGTCCATGATGTGCGCCAGCATCTTAAGGCTGATGGGATCCTAGATACGATCCAAGAGCCAAGTCAGAACGTGCTTACTCCTCAACAAACTGCCGCTTATGAAGTGAATAGAGCTACGAGAGAGGCCAATAAAGCTAAAGCCATAATTCTCATGAGACAAGGCACATGAATGACTCGCTCCAGAATGAGTACCTCAATGAGGAGGACCCTAGAAAGCTATGGATAAAACTCAAGCAGCGGTTTGGCAACGTTTGTGACTCCATGCTTCCAGATTTAGATGTGAGATGGCATAGCGTCTGCTTCTGTGACTCCAAGTCCGTCTTGACTACAATTCAGAAGCCCTTCGTATCAAGTCTTTGATGGGAGTTTTGTGGCAAGATCATCACTGATACGATGTTGATCGAGAAGACTCTCTCTAACTTTCCCGTCTCTGCACTAATGATTGCAAAGAATTATCAGATTGATGTAAATGCAGGACGCATCATAAAGTTTCATGAGCTTATTAGAGCCATCAACGTAGTTGAGAAGCACGACAATATCCTTGTGAAGAACTATAATTCTAGACCCGTGGGAACCAAGTCTATTCCGAAGTCTAATTATAGTCGCGTCCCCAAGGGAGGACACAAGGAGCAAAACCCTAAGAGTAGGGATGATTCAGGACGTTGTGGTCCATATTCTCGCCCCAAAGAAGAAGGAAACCGCCAAGATAGGCGTGCACGGAACCGTGGAGGTCAACGTGTAAAGAGAGAGAGAGGCAGAGCCTCCAGCTATGATGGTGGCGCCACCAAGGATAATAGCCGTCCCCAACGCTCCCCAAGTGCGCCTCAATCAAGGGAGCCTGACCATAATGATGCTTATCTTCGGTGTGGAGCGTCTGGACATTGGGCAAAAGCATGTAAAGTACCCCAGAATGTTGCAAACGCGTACAAGACATATCGTGAAGCAAGGGAGGCAAATTACATGGAGCAAGAAGATCAAGAGGACGATCTCACTCTTAGGGTTGAAGACTTCAAAGGCCAAGAGACTAGCGATTTTGATTAAGTCTTTTTATTTTCCAAGAGATGTAGGCACTTGCCATATTATTTTTGTACTAAATGTCAATGGTTTAGTCTTTCTTCAAAGTAGGCTCATCCAAAGTATGTATGATGTCTAGGAAGGTTTTGAGATAAGTGGTACTTAAGAGAGTTTTGCTCCACCGACATCTCTCTACTCACCTGGTCATATTTATTTTGGAGTTACCGAAAGAAGTTAGACGACCACCATTGTTTTGCATTAGCTAGCATTTTGGATTAGATTTTCTTTGGTCAAAGAGACAATAATGTAACTCCGTTGGCTTATGAATAAAATTTTGAGTTCTTTACTTTGTGACTACAATGGCTGGGCCATCAGTATTAGTTCAAAGACATGGAATAGCCCAAGTTCCCCTTGCCAAATGGCACCTTCATTACTATCATAGAAACTCTCTACGCTCCTAGGACAAATCGTACCCTATGAATAACCAACGGATTCCATGCGAAAACGCATGTAGAGAACGGAAATGAGTTCATTTGCAATACCTCTAATGATTATCTTAGAGAAGTTTATGTGTCTCTCTAGTGGACTCTATGTCACTATTCGAACTATTAAATCCAATAAAGTTATGAGAGAAGATCTCTTAGATTTAGACACATATTGGCTTTGTCACGACAGGATAGGTCATCCTAGTCATGATATGATGATCCATCTACTAAAGACTACACACGGACATCCATTCTTTCGAGCGAAACGAAGCATAAATCAAAAGTTGATTCCTGGACTAAGTGTGACCGCTGCTGTTGCTTCTGGCGCCGCCGCATTCCAACACCAGCCTAGGGCTAGCACAGTCCATATCCATGACGCCATGGATGGCATCCATCATGGTGATAGTGCCCTAGGTGATGCTGTAATCACCAACTTTGCTTCAAATACAGTTTCCGACGCTCATGCCTAACCAAAATTCTCATTGGTTGCTTCTAAGGCCTCTCGCTTGTTTTATAAAGCCCGTTCCTTAGGGTAATTAGAACTTATACAGTCCTATGCAAAGGATATGAACATACTCATTCTGTTCTTACATAGAATCCATAGGGATTCTGTGGACTGATTCAACCAACTTGCGGATGTTTAAATATTTCATGATGTTGGTTGACACGCAAACACGCTGGTCACGTGTTATGCCATTGTCCATTTGTAATGCTGCTTATGCTACACTCCTAGCACATATCATATGCCAACATGCTCACTCCCCGGATTATTCTATTCAGTCAATTGGATTTGACAATGCTAAAGAGTTTACATCGAAGACTTTCGATGATTATTGCATTGGGACTGATGTTGGACATCATATTTCCATGTACACATCCAAATGGTCTCGCTGAAACGACTACGATGGTAGTTCTGACATTGGTAATACGCACCAATCTCCTTAAATCCGCTTGGGGTGATGCAATATCGCATGCACCTATGCTAATTTGTCTATAACCCACCGCCACTCAATCTTCCTCTGCTTTACAGCTAGTAACTGGGTACCAGTATCGTACTTACGCATATTTTAGTGTGCCATTTATGTGCCAATTGCGCCGCCACAGCGCTCGATAATGGGTCCTTACAGACGAATGGGCAACTACGTTGGATTTGAGACTCCAACAATCGTCTGCCACTTCATTCCCTTGCTAGGCGATCTCTTTACCGCATATCTTGCGGATTGTCACTTTGATGAGACAATCTTCCTGTCGTTAGGGGGAGATAAGAACACAGATGTTCAACAGGAACGACAGGAATTGTCGTGGTCTGTCCCCACTATGTCTCATCTATATCCCCGTACCGCACAGTTTGAACTTGAAGTGCGACGAATAATCGAGCTCCAGAACGTGGCAGACACTTTGCCTGATGCATTTTCTGATGTTGCTAAAGTGACGAGATCACACATATCTGCAGCGAACATGCCTGTAAAGATGGACGTCCCTACGAGAGGACCTAGCGCCACCCTACACGGAGGTAGGTATGGCGCCAACGCCATAGAGAGTGTCATTCTGGCGTTACAGGCCATGGCCCTAGCTAGGATGCGTGGGAGACCCGTGGGTTCGAAGGATACTTTGGCACAACCCAATCTTTTGATCATCGATACTTAAAATCGATCTCATGAGGATCTTTCGGATTATCGTTATCATTGGGGGACACCTCAACGTCAGAACCTATTCCTGAGAATATAGAGCTCTATGAAAATTACACTAGTGTATATGAGATGTGAGATAAAAACTCCATCATAATTGATGATGTAGTCGCGCATTTAGTTTCGCATGAGTTTGTTCAGTCCGATGATATCGAACCATGCTCCGTTGATGAATGAATGCCAACGTAGAGAAAATTGGCCTAAATGGAAAGATGCGATCCAAGTTAAGTTGGATTCTCTAACAAAAAGGTAGGTTTTCGAGCCAGTGATGTCAACACCTCCCAACATAAAACATGTTGATTAATGGGTCTTCATTAGAAAGTGTGATGAGAAAAAGATATGGTAATCTTGCCTTATGGTGCAAGGCTTCTCACAAAACGCTCTAGAATCGACTACGATGAGACATATTCTCTCGTAATGGATATCATTGCACTCCACTATCCTATCAGTTAGGTAGTTTTCAAATAACTGAACATGCAGCTTACAAATGTGGTCACTACGTATCTCTATGGGGATCTAGATACGAAATCTACATGAAGGTTCATGGTGAACTTCATTTACACAAGTCAAGTGACTCTAGACCACGGAGCGCGTTTACAAAAGAGGTTGAAACGCTCACTAAATGACTACTTGATTGGGAAAGGATATGCCCGCGTGTTTCTAATACAAGTTCCGAATTCTATCGCGGTTCATGTTGGACATGATCTTTATTTTAAGCCCTTAAAGAGTTAAGGGAAACCACTAAACACTTGAAATTCGACTTTGAGATGAAGGATCTTGGGAGAACACAATCATATTTCAGTTTGGAACTTAAGCATCGTGTTGATAGATGCTTAGGCATTTTGACAAGGTCATGCCTTCAAACACTGCCATGATCGTCCGTAGTCTTGATTTTGAAAATGATCCTCTTCGTCCAAATGATGATGACGAAGATGTGCTAGAGGCAGAAGTGTCTTACTTAAGTAGAATAAGCGCATTATTGTACTTAGCTCAATGCACAAGATCAGACATCTCATTTGCAATGAACTTGTTAGCTAGGTATAGCTCTATGCCAACGCATCGCCATTAGATTGGTGTAAAAGATATCTTTCGATACTTGAGATGTACGATTGATATGAGCTTGTTCTATCCCGACAAAGAGATGATGGATTCGGACCCATTACACACCAGGAACGCAGCCAACAATGGCTTGCGTCCTTCATCTCCATCCCAAAACAACATTAGTGTTTTGGAAGGTTTTGCTTATAATGGGTATCTCTCTGACCCACACAAAGGTCATTCCCAAAATGGTTAAGTGTTCACCATGGGTAAGACCACGATATCTTGGAGGTCTACAGAACAGATCTTTGTCGCTATATCTTTGAACCATGCAGAGAATATTGCTCTTCCCGAAGTGGTTCGTGAATGTATATGGATTGGATTCATAATTACGCATGTTCGAACAATTGTGGTTTAAAGTCTACCACAAATGAGCCTACGAACATTTAGGATAATGCTGCTTGTTTTGAACAAATGAAGCAATGCTACATCAAAAGCGACAACACCAAGTATAATCAGCAACAACAGACTCTCCTCAAGATCAAAGTGAACTAGGTTCGATCTGAGGACAGTGTGGAAGACTTGCCCACTAAGTCATTGCCTAAATTCCACTTTTGAGAAACATGTTGGTAGCATCGTTTGCGGAAGTTATCCGAACTCCCATGACTGTTGTCATCAGGAGGAGATGTCTACATGTATGGTCTCAAAACGTAAAGGGTGTGTTGTACTCTTTTTCCCCTTCGACCAAGGTTATTTTTGTCCTATTGGGTTTTTGTGACTCGGCAAGGTTTTTAATGAGGCAACGAGAGGAGCACCACGTTTGGGCGACACGAGGGGAAGTGTTTGAGTAAATCCAGATTTTGTTTCTGGCCCAAACTCGAGGTTACTTGCTACAGTTGAAATATGGTTAGAATTAGAGATAATCTCGGAGAATCTTAGAGATATCCAATCAATGTATGATTACATTTCCTTGTACAACTCTGATTCTATGCCTTGTAATCCTCTATATAAAGAGACCCATATTATCAATGAAAGCATAATAATTTCTCTCTCAAATATCGATTCCCTAAAACAAATGAATTATTTTAAGTCTTTTTATTTTTATTTTTTTAATCAGATAAACAACTTCAAATGCTACAACTAGTTTTTCATGAGTTGAACTCACAACCTCTCACTTATGAAAGTGAGACTATGCTACTAGACTAACTTGTAGTGATTTATTTTAAGTCATTATGAGACAAAATTTTATTATGAATATGTTATGAAATCTATAATAATTCGGAAATGAAGAGAGTGCAAAATAGCTATTTTTATTGATGTTACGAGAATATGTCATTTGTGCAAGGTTCAAAACTTTGCTGTATGAAAATTTTCATATTATTTCGGTCCATATTAATATTTAAAAATTAGTTTAAATTAACTTTTCTAAGTATCTCTTAAATATTGACAAGGTCATTAAGAAAGTTCCAACAGAAATTTTAGAGCTTACGAAGAAATTTAATTCCTCGCATTTGTAACATTTGTGAGAGAATTTCCAAATATAAATTGGAAGTGCAATTAGAAGTCTTCTCAAGCAACTTAATATTTCCAAAGTTCTTTATCAATTGCGTGAGTGCAATAAGGTGACTCATTCGATCTCCAAATTTATTATCTGAAATGGTAGGTGTTATTTTTAGTTAGAGAAAGAGCCTTCTTGACTCGTGGATTCTATTGATAAAGATTTATCTGTCAACTCTAGTTAACAAGTTTAAGCAAGATACTTGATAATATAGACTTTGGGTTGAGCCTCCTAACTTAACTTAACTGGGTTTCAAACTCCATTTCAGAAAAGAAAAAGAAAAAAAATGCAACAACAGGGAACTAAATACTCGAGCTTATAAACCGGCTTCTTCAACACGAAGGTGAAAGTGATGGCACTACCCTCCATAGCAAGAAGGCTACGAACTAAACACCCCCTCTGCCTATCACTCACTCTACTCCACCACCACCACCCCATCTCTACCTCACCCTATTCTTCACTTTCTCTCCATCCCCGTCTCTCTCGGCCATTTCCTCCAACATCTATCGTGCCATCCCAAAGCCCTCGCCATTTCTCTACTCTCCGACCCTTCTCCGCCGAAATCCCCCACCACCCATTGGGCTTCAATGGCCAGCGTTTCAACACAGACCACTCCCACAACTTGGGTCTCACCCAGTTTCTTGAATTGCTCACAAGTACCGCCGGTTTGGCCTCTGAAGCCGACGCCATGGCTTTTCTCGACGAGTCGGGCGTCGAGCCGAAGCGAGATACAGTCTTTCAGGCGATTTGGGAGCTGAGGGGAGATTGGAAGTTGGCGTTTTTGGGTTTCAAATGGGGTGAGAAGTGGGGCTGTTGCGATGAAGAGGCGTGTAGTTTGATGGTTTGGGTTTTCGGGAGTCACCGAAAGTTTAGTACTGCTTGGTGTTTGATACGGGACTTGAATCAGGCTTTGATTGATACGCGCCGCGCAATGCTTATAATGATTGATAGGTGAGCTTTTGCTTTTCGACATTTTTGTTTCTACATTGTATGTTTAGTAATGTTGAACTTAATCGTGGCTTGAATTGATATGTTAATCACAGGAGCTTTAGTTTAGCTCCATCATTTTGTGTTTAAAAGTAGAAATCTTTATATGCTAGTACATAAGTAGCTTCATACTGTTGAGAGCTTGAAATATGATATCCTACTTAGCCCAGAGTTCTTCTCATCTATCAAGAAAAGAAAAACAGGATGAAGAACTATTTTAAGGATTGCTTCTTGGTGCTTACCTTGTAATGTATGTGCATATCATCATGTATCCATGTTTCCTAGGAGTATAAGTTAGAAAACATAAAAGGTTCGTTTCGCTCCTTGTTTGCTGGTTTCTCGGGATACTTAATTTTTTGCGTCAAAACTCATATGGGCTTCAGAAGTTTTAGTCAAACAATTTGATTCCCCTTTTGGTGTTCATCAGATATGCATCTGCAAATCATCCAAGTAAGGCCATTAAGACATTTCAGATAATGGAGAAGTTCAGGTTGAGCCCTGATCAAGAATCATTCCACATCCTCTTGAATGCACTTTGTAAAAATGGAAACATGGATGAAGCTGAAGAATTCATGCTTGTAAGTAAGAAGTTCTTCCCACTGGAGGTCGAGGGCTTTAACATTGTTCTTAATGGGTGGTGTAACATATCTGTGGATGCATATCAAGCCAAGAGAGTTTGGAGAGAAATGTCAAAATACTGTATTACACCAGACACAACTTCTTATACACACATGATTTCCTGCTTCTCAAAGGTTGGGAATCTTTTCGACTCCCTTAGACTATATGATGAAATGAAGAAAAGGGATTGGGTTCCTGGTCTCAAGGTTTACAATTCTTTAATTTATGTACTAACCCGTGAAAATTGCTTTAAGGAAGCACTCAAAGTACTGGACAAAGTGAAAGAAATTGGTTTGCAGCCAGATGCTACCACCTATAATTCAATGATAGGTCCTTTATGTGAATCAAAGAAGCTAGAGGAGGCGCAACAGATGCTGAGTTCTATGATAAATGATAACCTCAGCCCAACCATAGAGACTTACCATGCATTTCTGCAGAGTCCAGGTTCAAAGGCAACTGTTGAAGTTCTTAATCGAATGAAGAAAGCTAATTTAGGTCCTAATGGCAATACCTTCCTTATGATTCTTGAAAAGTTCTTTATATTAGAACAACCTGGGAAGGCATTGGAGATTTGGAATGAAATAAAGAACTATGGAGTAGTGCCTGATTCCACACATTACACCTCTATGGTACAGGGGCTGGCAAGTTGTGGGTTGTTAGCGAAGGCCAAGGAACTTTTGGCTGAGATGATGTCAAATGGCATTCCAGAAGATCCAAAGCTTAAGAAGCTCTTGAAGAAGCCAATTGGAGGTAGTGTTAAAGGGAAACGGAGAGTTAGACAAGTCAACCAAGCAAAAAGGATTAATCTAAAGCAAGACAGGGTTGTGAGATTGAGAAGTCCACGTCAGTCAAGAAAGAAGAAGACATCAAGTGAATAGTGTTGTCTTAAATTTTGACTGCATATGCAAAAGCTGCGAAAGATTCTCTCTTGCTGCTTGCGGTGAAACATTTGCAATTTTTTTTGGTGAGACATGGATTATAGTTGTTGGAGAAGTCACTGCCACATCCACTCCTGAAAATATTGCAGCTGATGCTATCTGAGTTTCATGACAGCTGATCAAAACCAATGTGGTTTGGCTTTTCAAAGAAAGGAACTCAGCCTCCTGAACAATGTAAAACACTATTGAGGAGCATTTGATTCAGTGTCCTGGTAGTTGCAGACCAATGTGTTTCTCTATGTTCGTGGTACGTATAATAAGAAACCCTGTGGTTCATATTGCACTTCTGGAAATGCATTGTTTGTCAATTCGTTCACTGATTTGATTTGCAGTTTCTGTTGGTTTACATGACTCGGACGTATACTGATAATCCTCTTTTCTTTTGTTGATCTTCCTTTGGTGATATTGAGGGGATACTTTTTTAATTTTGTGTGTGTTTCGCTTCCCCCCACCCCCCTTCATGCAGCTTTTCAAGCTCTTAATAAAAGCTTCATGTCATAAAGACCGAGTTTGAAGTTCAAATTCTTCAATTGTAACAATTGGTCATTACATGTAGACGAAGTCACATTGAAGATTGACTAAACCTTGTCTAGTGTGAGATAATTGGTTAACAATAGGAACAAATCTTTATTTGCTGGCGGAACATATCATTGGAAGCTTCAAAGTTTCTTGATCTTTTAATAGGTTAAGAGAAGAATGAGCTGTTTGCATATAACTCATCATTAGAAAAGAATAGTTGATGTAATAATATATTTTATTTTCCATCCACTTTTCAATATTGTAACTAGCAATATGAAAAATTGATGGTGGTACTTCTTACATTTGCTAAGCAAGTGGGAGAAGTTCTTGCAGGCAATGCTTTTTCCCACTTTGATTCGTTGACCGGATCACAAGTTCATATTTTGATATGTTGGAGCATACTGAACATGGCTGTATATCTGTGTTGGGAACTTTGTGAACAATTATATACCATTTTTGTGCAGAAACATCATATTGACTAAAGCAAATACAAATAGGACAATGCTGAATGCATATGGTATAACTCCTTAGGATGGAGATACTCTGGTCTAGTCAAGTGATAAAAAGAGTCTTGGTAGTATCTTCCCTATCCCTAACCAAGCATTTTGTTTTTCCTTTATTTCAGATGTCAATTTATGAGGAGATTACGAATGCCAAGTCGCGAAAGACAGCAATATTGGAAGGAGTATTTCATTTAATACTAGGCAACTATTTCTACCCCTACATAGTGGAGATTCTGCAGCGTGCCATGAGCACCGGCTAAC
This sequence comes from Rosa x damascena, assembly GCA_001662545.1. NCBI lineage: Eukaryota > Viridiplantae > Streptophyta > Magnoliopsida > Rosales > Rosaceae > Rosa > Rosa x damascena. The sequence goes on along the minus strand of LYNE01000543.1, from coordinate 47,301 downwards.
AGGCGGTTGAGCTCCTTGAAATGGTTTGATCGGTTCACAGATGAAATATGATAGACTTGTAAGTTAATTCCATAACAGGACTCTAACATGATGTTTGAACCAGTTGCCCACATTAGAAATTCCTGGCTTGGCAAAGTTACCCGGCAAAACAAGCTATGTGTACCTGTGTGCCTTATTTGCTACTTGTGTATATTGTAGAATGAGTATGGTTCCTTTAAATCAAATTATCTCTTTTTGGTCATAGTTAATTATGATAAACTTGATCATGGAAAGAGAAAACAGAAAGCAGAAAAAGGACTGAAAACTGAAAAAGGGGAAGGGCATTGGAGCCTCTTGGACCAATCCCACGTGCTGCTGAAGGAGTATGTGTCAGTGTTTGACCAACCATGGGCATGCATTGAGCCACTCATATGCCATGAGTGATTTGTTTTGCTTCTGTGTCTTTAATAAGTTTATACTATTTGGTGTCTTCATGCCCTATTTGCTAGCTGGATTCCTATCTAACCGCTGACATCAAAACCAAACAACCAAAATAATTCAGACCCTAAAAGAGGGAAAAAAAACAAACCAAAATAGTGTCAGAAATGCATGGATTTTATGATCTTTATAATGCCATTTCAATATAGGATAATTGGATTTCTTTAACGCAAATTGTCAAGTTGTATTTAATTTAACCGTCTCCTTCTCTCATATCTGGGTAAACCTAGATCACGATTTCACGAGTCACGGTACTATCTCTCTATAACTGGGCGAGTCGAGTTGGCTCGATGCAAGGGGAGGCGAAGATGGTGAAGACTTCAAGCCGGTAGTACTCAAAATGGTGGGAAATTTCGACAGAATGCGAATGATATAATTACCGTTGTCCAACGGATAGTGACCTAGTCACCTTTGCATTGTTTCAAAATTCAACACTAGGTTAGAAGCACCACTGAAGACTATGAAAGTATGAAGTAAAAAATTGTTACTAGTGGCAGCTCCTCTGTAAATTAGTTTCCAAGTTAGGCAAAAGACCGCTTAATAGTGCACACTTCAATTCAAAATCTACAAACCAGCGCACTGCAGTGGACCACTAGGAAGGACCTCTCACTCTGTCTCTATCTTATATATTATTGTTGTGGTTCCCCACAACCCAGAACCCATCTTTTCTTTTGAACTGCCTCCAGCGAATACCCAGCTCTTCCTTCTAAGTTCTACCCACTACTACAGTCATTACCCCAGAAACAAAGGAAGTGAAGCTTAAAGATTCTGAAACCAACCAGACAAGTGATTCAAGTGAACTACCAATGTCGACTTCCATGTCCAACAACTCAACCCACCTCCTCCTCCTTCTCCTTTTCGTCTCCGGCGTTG
>LYNE01000543.1:31743-44262 GCA_001662545.1 Rosa x damascena | reverse complement strand
GAAAAATCATATTCAACATGGTATCAGACTAAGTCTAGGCTCCTTTCCTGTGCCTCATCTTCTTCTCACGTCTTGTTTTTCAATCTTGTGTCTCTCCTACGTTTGTCCTTTACCTTACTTAACCAAAACAGTTGGGTTAAACTATCAATATTTTTTTTATCTTTAGTTGTGTTATTTTGGAAAATTTTCCACCCTTTTCTTTCCCCTCCAAACTTGTTATTCTAAGTTGAGCAGAGCCATTCTCATCGAAGTCTTCCTCACTAGTCACTCCACTGTCATCCTCTCTCTCAGCAGCAGCATTCCTTTTCCCGCAATCTGTCGTAAAATCTCTGTACGTGATGCCACAGCAACACACCGTGCTTAGGTTGTTTTCTTCTCCATCCCACAAAGGTTTCTTAGCCCAAGTACTGCTCCTCCTTTTGCTGGAGTCCATTACGCTGCTACTCCAAATTGGTACCCGGACACCGGTGCAACCCATCACACGACCGCTATGCCTGTCAACAATCCACAATCTTATGGTGGCCCTCATAATGTATATATGGGTTTTGGGGACTCAATGCCCGTTTCCGATACTGGTAACCTTCCCTTGTCATTAGGTTCTTCCAATTTTTCTTTACAAAATGTCTTTCACATTCCATCAATTCGTAAAAATCTTCTCTCTGTTGCTCGTTTCACCAAGGACAATCTTGTTTTCTTCCTATTTGCTCCAGATTTCTATCAGATCTATTGTTTATGTACTGGTCGCTTGTTGTTTCAGGGCCCATGCAAAGATGGTCTCTATCCGCTTCGCTTTCATTCGAGTTCACAATCCCTCATGCACTCTCCTCTGTTCACTCGTCTCTTTGGCACAATCGCTTAGGTCACCCCTCCTCTTCCGTTTTAGCTCGTTTAGGATCTACTCTTGGCTCCACACTTTCTTTTCATTCCTTTTGTAATAATTGTGAATTTAGCAAGTCCCATCGCTTACCTTTTCCATCCAAAAATATTTCCGCTTCTTCTCTATTATCTATAATTCATATGGATGTCTCCTACCTTGTTTGTCAATGGTTTCAAATATTATGTTCTATTCATAGATGAATACTCTCGTTATACATGGCTTTATCCTATGCGCCGGAAAAATGAGGTCCTTACTCACTTTCAAAACTTAGTTGCCATGATTCATAATATTTTCCACAGTTCTGTCCAATACCCCCAAAGTGACAATGGTACAGAATATGTCAACAGTGCCTTCTCCCAGTTCTGTGACTCTTTAGGCATCCAACAACGATTTTCTTGTCCATACACTCCACAACAAAATGGGCTTGTTGAAAGAAAACATCGACATATTGTCACTATGGCACGCACTCTCCTTCTCACCTCGGGTGCTCCTCAAAATCTTTGGGCTGAGGCTGTTCTCACATCTGTATATCTCATTAACCTTCTTCCCACTCCTACTCTAAATTGGGATACTCCTCACACACGTCTCTATGGTCATCCTCCTTATTCCTCTCTTCGAGTTTTTGGTTGTTCTTGTTTTCCTCATCTTGGTCCTTATGTCTCAAACAAACTCTAGAGTCGTAGTATAGAGTGTGTGTTTCTCGGCTACAATCCTCAACACAAGGGTTACCGTTGTCTAGATCCCACCACTGGTCGTGTTTATGTCTCTAGGCATGTTTCATTTAACGAAACATCTTTTCCTTACAAAAATTTGCAGGTACAACTTCCACGGCCGTTGGACTTCACAATTCTCACCAGCTTTGGTGCCCTTCCTGTCTCCACGGATTCAATTTCCAGCTGGCCAAGTTCACAAACCACTACCCAAAGTCCAAGCCAAAGGCCCAATGACCCAAGTTCACCATCTGGTCAAACTCCACCCTTTCCCCTTCACGCATTAGACCCGCCCTCCACCAATCTCCAACTCCCGCTTCCTTCATCATCGGCCCTGCTGCCTCTCAGGTTGTCACCTACCCCCGTCGTCACCGACCGACACCTGCACCCGAGCCGCCTGCTCGGTCCACTGTTATGGATCCTCAGGTCGTCGCTACACCTCCAGCCGACATTGATCCTCCACCCAACTCATCCACGATATCCTTGCCTTCTCTGCCCATCACCGTGGCTTCTGCTCATCCATCCCCGGCCTCCGCATCTCCACACACCACACCCGCTCCAAATTCAATCCCAGATTCCCGATCCGCAACCTTGGCTCGACCTCTAGCGCTCCCTGCGAGTTCGGTTCTCCCTGAGACTTCGGCTCCGCCTCCGGCGCCGGATTCCACTGCCACCCGGGTCATAACCTACAGCAGTCGTCCACAGCCAGCTGCACCCAGTTCGTCCTTGTCCTCGTCCATTGCTGCGATCACATCATCACAGACCCTCCCGGCGTCGTCTCCTCCTCCGGTGTCTTCTCCAGCGCCGGCCGCCCCTCCTCTGGCTACTTCTCGGCCTGCTGCGGCTCCACCGGTCCCCTCCTCCACTCACCCCATGACAACTCGACTCCGGGATGGCATCACACAACCCAAGATTCGAACTGATGGCATGTTGAGAATATATAGATATATATATACACACACATCCCGCATGGGAAAAATGGGACCTTCCCTATGAGTTTATAAGGCTACTCCATCCATTGTCATTGGATGTGAACCCCAGATTACTTTATCATGGTATCAGAGCAGGTTACCCACGTGTGCATGCCTCACAGCCACACGGGCTCCACGTCACCTAAAGTTGTCCATGTGTATGGCTTGAAAATTCACTACACGTGCGGGGGCGTGTTGAGAATATATATATATACATCCCACATGGGAAAAATGGGACCTTGCGTATGAGTTTATAAGGGTTTGGGCCACTTCATCCATTGCCAATTGGTTTTGGATGTGAACCCCAGATTACCTTATCATGGTATGTTTTCTACAGTGATTCATTGATGCCTTAGGTCGTGAGTTTGATATCAAGGATCTTGGTCCTCTGCATTACTTTCTTGGTTTACAGGTCACATCTCATTCCAACGGAATTTACCTAAATCAAGTCAAGTATGCACATGACATCCTAGTCAAGCATGACCTGTTACTCAGCCAACCCGTTAGCACACCCATGTCTACAAAATCTCTTCTCCGCACCAATGATGGGGTTTTACTTGACAATCCCACTATGTTCCGCGAGATGGTTGGATCCTTACAATATCTCACCATTACTTGCCCTGACATAGCCTTTGCAATCAATTCAGTGTCTCAATTCATGAGCAAGCCCCGTGTTCCACATCTTATTGCTGCCAAACGGATCCTTCATTACATCAAGGGAACACTGGATCATGGTTTGTCTTTTAGTCCTCAACGACAACCTGTTCATCTCTCGGCCTACTCGGATGCAGATTGGGCTGGATGTTCGGACTCACGTCGCTCCACCTCAGGCTACCTCATCTATCTTGGCAGCAACTTAATCTCATGGTGCTCCAAAAAGCAGCCTACCATTGCTTGTTCCAGTGCATAATCTGAATATCACTCCCTTGCTCATGCCAGTGCAGAAACCACCTAGTTAGGCTACTTATTATATGAACTTGGTGCCCATATTCAGTTCCCTATCTTGCTTTACTGTGACAACCTTAGTGCAACCTACATGGCATCTAACCCAATTTTAGGCACCCAATTATGAATGGTGCCTCCCAACAACGACAATGCACCTACATCAATTGCATCTGAATGGACCAAAACAGCAGCACACTATGGGACCGATCCCTTCTCAGCCTCTTGTCCATCAGAACCCTGCCTGGATCCCAAATTGTCACTCATACCAAAACGCCCCAAAACCAAAGCCATGGTACACCCCAGCCTGATAAATCACCAAAAGTCGTATTTGTTGGAAGGTTTTGTCATCGAGTAATGAGCGGTTGGACACTATGACAGGAGAAGCTCATACAACCAAGGCAGACGCTGGAGGGGAGGCGCTAAAGGCCTCTGAATACGGCACCCATCAGCGGCGATGTAGGGTTTGGAAGGGTGGAAGGGCTCTCGCTCTCACCCATATTTTGCTAAAATCATTGAATTTTTTATCTAAAGTGGCAATTGATTGATTATATATTAGTTTTTTTTATAATTTTATGCGGTAATCCTAATTATAGATACAAATGAGTGACTTTACAATTTCTTCATTATTACCTCTTTAGCTTATACTCTTCTATACCTTTTAAGAATATTAAGCATGACAGGACCCACATTGAATTTCATCCTGAAATCCGAAGTGACTCTACGAGGCTCACCTTAAGAGAAATTCTACCTTCATTATTACTTCTTCAGCTTGTACTCTCTTATAATCTTAGCTTTCTCATCTACCGTTTGTAAAATGAAAGTGTGAATATCTAAGCGTGAAAGATGTTTTTTTTATAATACTTAAACTAATTTTAATAAGAGATATCTTCACAAATGGTGTATGAAATATGGATGATTCTAAACTTTGGTGTATGAACTTTGGAAACTATCAAAATAGTGTATTAACTTTGCATGTCAACATCACTTTGGTATTATCAAACTAACATCGTTAAGTTCTACCATTTAAAAAATGTTGCAAAAATTTAAAAGATATCATGCAGATGAGCAAAACCTTCTCAGTTATGAACTAGCTTTCAACATGTCACAACTTCACCTAATGACCTCTTGTGTAAGCAGTTACTAACAGGGCGAAATCACTGCTGCCTTAGTGGGAAGAAATTCTGGTAAATGCAAGATATTTTAAAAATGTATGCAGGTCTTCTAGCATACATAAAGATTAAATCACAAGAAGCAACAAATATTTTTGTGACAATATAATGGGCACACACTGGAATTTATTTATTCAAACATATGTATAGACTAAAAATGCAGAGCCTCACTCTTGGGTAAACAACTTAAGGTTGTTTAGTTACTCATGACTGAGTGTACAAGTACTTACTTGGAATAAAAGCACACTCCACACTGGAGATTTCAGGAAGAGAAGAGCACACTGCTATTACTACGACTTTGGCTTTCTTACTTCTTGAGAGAAAATTATTCTGCTCAATTTTTTGATGCATTACAAATTGAAACTAAGGCTCCTTATATAGGGAGCGGAACTCAAACTGGAATTCAAAACATAAAAATGTACAGGACAACTCCATTATTTTCTGCTTTTGTGAGTGCTCTGGATGATTGAGGTCAATTGACGAAAAGCAGATTCCCTTTGGTGAAATGTTTTCACCTTCATCTTTTTGTGAAAAGCAAAAGTTGCTTTCGGTGCTTTCTACACCTATTGCCTCACACGTTTTCATCTGTTTCAGAATTGTGGCCAAGGACAAAGGAGTTGCTTTCCATCCTGGCTTTGGTTCCATTTTCCTCTACATCTGTATCTGCATACATTTTGTAGTTGTTATCATTTTCAAGCTTTTAGATCCACTGCAAACATGCTAACGTGGAGTCAATTTCTTTTCTCTTGAGAGATAGAAAAAGGACACTGCTAATAACTTCAGGGTGATCATAAGCAGTGATTATGATTTTCTCTCCTGCTGCCAGGAATGCTTTTGCATTATCTTCTTCGATGATCTTTTTGATATACTCCAGAGACATAGCTTTCATCCAAGGAGTGCTAGAATTTGGTTGGCCATTATATCCTACACATGTAGGCTGAAGATTTCTTCCTTGAATAATTCTCACATAATGATATGGAGAAATGTATTCAACTTCATCATTTTTCTTCTGAATCCATTCTGGTATAGTAGATCTAAACTTTGACCTAAAAATGCAGCCATTTTTTCTAACACTTTTGACTATGTTAACAATGATGGGTGGCAGTCCTTTGAGATCATCATTGATTTTAGTCCAGAGATTATGGACAAAACCATTTTGAACAAGCCAAACCTTGTGTTCTTGAGGATGTTCACTCTGAACATTAACCACATATCTTCCAACATAAGGTCCGGGGACGATGAAGAGGGTTGGAGGAAGACATGAATTAGAATTATGACTTCCAATAAGATTATGAAAGTCAAACCAGTCTGATTCTTTTAGTGCTGAAACAGGAACTCTAGCACTCTCAGGATCTTCAATATATTAGATTTTTTTTCATTCTGGACAGTACTCTGCTGTGTATTTTCATAAAATTCTTCAAACTGTGGTCTGGCATTTTCATGGAGTTCTTCAGCTAGGGCAAACAAAGCTAGGAACATGAGTCCACTGTTTCTTTCCTTAAAGGCATATAAAAGATTATCTAAAATAGCCTTCTGGTAGTATGCTAACCTTCTGCCAGTTCTGAACACAGGTTCTTCAAAGGTTTTTAGTTCATAATTAAAAACATTTAACTCCAGATGGAGCTATTTTGCTTTTTGGCAAAGCAACAGCCTTAAACGGTCTTGATGAGCTTTTATCGTCTGCTGTTTAAGATGGGCTAGCCAATCATTTATCCTGGCATTGATCAGTTGTGGCTAGTCCTTTTGGATCTTCTCTTTGGAATCCTCAACATGTTCGGGTTCATTTCAAGTTCTTCTATTTCTGGGATTGCGACCTTCATCGCCTTCTCTTCGGCTGAACATTGCTATTTCTCTTGTTAGAGCGTTTGAAAGATAGTTCTTGTTTCCTGCAATTAATTCAACATTATAATCATATTGGTTAAGAAATAATTATCAATTTGCTAATGTTCCTCTATCAGCAGCTTTGTCAAGTTTAAAATTTTTTAAATTTTTTACTCTAGCATAATCGGTGCGTATAGTAAAAGGTTTACCTAGAAAGGCTGGAAAAATTGTTTTCTTGACAGCTTAGATTTCGTTTTCTCCTGTAGGATAATTTTGTTCTGCAGGGCTGAACTTGCCACTACAAAATTTACAAATCTTTTCAATATTAGTTGCAGGCGTTTTTGCTAGAACAACACCAGACCATTAATTATCACTAGCATCAATTTGGAGAATGTTTTCATCATTTTCTTCCGGTTGTTGGAGAAGAGGGAGGTTTTTGCAGAGGGCTTTTATCTGCTTAACAATTTTTTCATCATCTTCTGTGAAGTTCCATTTTCTTTTAGGACTTGTTTTAGGAGATAACATTGCTGTTAATCCTGAGATTTTGAGAATGAAATCCCTTCCATAGTTGATGACTCCTAAAAATCTCTGTAGACTTTTAGCGTCAGGAATTCTGTCTGGAAATTTCCATATTTTCTCGAGGATATATACGGGGTTGGAGTTTTATTACTCCATTCTTGATATTTATACCAAGAAAATCAACTTCATCTAGGATAAAGAAAACTTTCGTTCCTCCTAAGATGATTCCATGCTAAATTATCAGCTTAACAATCTCATAAAGGTGTTTCATATGTTCTTCTCTGTTTTTGGAGAAGACAAGGATGTCATCAATGTAGACAACACAGAATTCAGCAACATGTTTGAAGATGTCATACATCTTTCTTTAGAAGATTGAAGGGGCTTGTTTTAGGCCAAAGGGCATTACTAACCATTCGTAATGACCTTGTGGTGTTCCAAATGCAGTGAGAGGAACACCATCTGGATGCTCTTTACTTGCCAAAAACCTGACTTTGCATCCAATTTTGAAAAGACTTTAGCTCCTTTGAGCTGATTGATCAAGACTCTTGCTTGAAATATTTGATAACCGTCTTTAACGGTCTTTTTATTGAAATCTCTGTAGTTAATCACCATTCTATCTTTTCCTCTAACATTTTCTGCATGGTTTCTCACGTAGAAAGCTGGAGCATGATGAGGGCTAGTAGATGGTCGAATTAATCTCTTGTTCAAGAGATCTTCCATATATTTTTTGAATTCTTTTTTATCTTCTTCTTTATATTGAGGAATAGCTTTGACATGACATATAGCATTCATATTATGTAGTCTTAATTCACAGACCACTAGGTCTTTTTCCCAAAATTTCTGAGGGTCGACATCTATATTCTATTCGAGCATTTTCTTGATTTTATCAAGAGTAGGGATTTTATGAGATGCTAGCTTATTTTGAAAATGCTTGAGGTTATGCTCATGGATGAAGCTAGCTTCTTCATCTTCGCTAGTTTCTTCTTCTTCTTCTTTAGAAGAATCTTCAATAAGCAATTCTTTTTGTTGCTTGATTTGACGCATAGGTTCAAATCTGGGCTGATAGGGCTTATGATCACCACTATTTCGTTGCGATCTCTGATATTGAGTATTAAACTTTGGACCTACTACACTTTTTGCTTGGGTAAGTCTATAGGCCCAAAACATTCTGTCTCCTTTTCTGAACCCCATAGCTTCGTCATCTTGAACAAATCTTTGTTGGAAAAGGAAATCATTTCCCAACAAGAAATCTGACCCTTGGGCTTCTAATTGCCAAAGTGTGTTGATGATAAATGTTCCTCCACCAATGGTGATGTGAACATCTCTAGCTACCTTTTTCATGGTTAAATGGCTTCCATCAAACTAGACAGCCGTAGCTATTCTTTTATTGTGTTCATTCCAAAGTTCTTCTGGAATTGCAAATCCTTTTGAAACTATAAAACCTGATCCATTATCTACAAATGCATGTAGATGATATTTTTTGTGATCAGGAAATTTCAATCCAATCTCTATGTGTTGTTGTATTTACTAGTAGAGATGATTTTCGATTGTTGCTCATCTTCTTGGGCTTGTTCTAGTGGTATGAATGGTTTACATTCTTCTGGATTGTTTTCTAGTTCAATAAGTTCTATGTTTTCATCTACTTGTTCCTCTATCTTTTCTTCTTTTAGAGATGAAAGAACAGTTGATGCCAAAGCTAAAACTTTTGAATCCTTCTTTTCACAGAAATATTCTTCATATTCTTGTTCTACTAATTGGCTAATAGCACCATTCTTTGTTTTTCTTCTTGCTTCAGCTATGAGACATTCTTTGTGATAAGTCTTTTTTGACTCTTCACAAAATATAGGAAGTCTATTCTTTTCATGACATAGGCAGTAGTCACAAATGAATGTTCCACGGTTAACCTGATATGAAGACATTATTTCTTCTGTCTTACTTTCTTTCTAGTTTTTTACTTTAAGAACATTCATCTTTCTGGATTCTAAATATTCTATTTCAGAATCAGATGAGGATTCTTCTTCTTCAGCCGAGGCAGAGTAAACTGACCTGTCATCTTCTTCATCAGAATAAGCTACTTCATAGCCTTTCATATATGCTGTTTCTACAATAGGCTCATATTCATCAAATAGAGCTTTTGTGGATCTTTTATTTTTCTCTGGACATTCATTGGCATAGTGCCCTTCAGCTTTACATAACCAGCATCTGCAAGCTTTCTTGCTTGGTTGTTTATTCTTATGGTTATTTTAGTGATTCTTCTTTTTCTTGAAGAATTTCTTTTTTGGATCTTCATCTTGTATCTTGAAGTTGGAACTTTTCTTAAACTTCCAATCTTTTTTAACCGTTTTGAGTAATATCTTTCTTTTCTTTTTTTACGAAACTTGGATTCATGACAACCCTAGTTGGTAGGCATATCTAGTATTCCATAACAAAAATTTTCTACTCCTTTTGAGCTGTTTCTTGGCCATTTTGGTTCTAATATTGGCTTTGCATCGGCAATTCCTCCAACTGAAAATATTTCAATTGGTTTTTCAACTATGCTTTCTTTCACAACTGTTCTCCATTGGTTCAGGAAGTTTCCTGTGTAACAGGTTCACTAGATCAATGTTTTCCAATTCACCTATAGTATAGTAGTATTCTTGGAATTCATTTAGATATCTTCAAAACATCTCATGTCACCGATTTTGAGAGCATAAATGTTTGATTTGGCTGCTTCTTTGGCTTTTTCACTTATGTTTGAGAGATCTCCACATAATTGATCGTACAGGGGTATTGCAAAATCATATGGTGATTTCGAGTTTTTTATTTCTTCTAACCAGTCTCTTCCTCTGGCAGTTTCTTTGAAAGACAAGTAGTATTTCTTGACTACTCCTGTAAAGGTAGTTTCAAAATATACTTGGAGATCTGGTGCTTCAAATTTTCCAAGGGTGAGAGCAGCAACCATCATAAGGCTATCTACCCATTGGTTAATAGCTTTTCTTTTATCTAGAGCTTTGTCTAGATTTAGTCATATGCCATAATTTGTGATAGGCACCCTAGGCATATTGTCTTCTAGGGCAAATCTTTGAGAAATTTTTTTTTTTTTTTCCTGTAGGAGCTTTTTGTATAGGGAGTTTCAATTTTCCCTTTTCTCTGATGATGAAAGTTTTGGAATTGGAGCTTTCTCCTTCTTCCATTTCTATATCTTGATAAGGAAGGATTTTTCTTACCTTTCCTACTTTGAAATTTTTCATTTCTTCGATTAGTTATTCTAATCGTTCAGTATTGTAGCAAGATTCTGCTTCATCATAGAGTTCATAGAACTTTTTTGCTCTAAGCATATTTACTGGTCTATTTAGATAAGCTTCTAGTTCTTCTTCAGTAATAGGGTATGTTGGTTCTTCTATAACAAATTTAGTGCCACTAGTACTTGCTTCTCTAGTACTGTTCCATTTTCTGAAATTTCTATTTATCCTGATCTTTTCAGGACATGCATCACTTTTACTGTGATCATCAAATTTTAGACTGATATCTCCAGTCTTTCTGCTTTCATGAATTGCTGCTTTAGCACTTTCTGGTGGTCTCTTTGGACCAGATAATTTTCATTCGATAGGAAAAGTCACTTCATTCCAAGTAACTTTGTGAATTTGTTACGAATGGTTCCTTTGACTAGTGAAAAATACAATAGTAAGACTGGGGATATTTGATATCCTTGTGGTTCTACTTTGGTACTCATCAGTTTATAATATATTCTGTATACTATTGCAAGTTCTTGCATATTTTCTTTATTGTTATGCCATCTGTCTTGACTCTTAGTCTTAGACAGTGAGCAGCATCTTTCAAGCTTGTTGAGAAATTGGGAAAGCAATTGAAATACGCTACATGATTGCATAAAGATGCTTCAAGTGTTTCCAACAGACTAGCTTGAAAATATGTTAGTCTATTGTCTTGTAAGACGCATAGAAATGAACAGTTTATGCCTTCTCGGGCAAGAAGTTTTATGCCTACTTGGACTGCTCCAATGTGCATAAATTGATAATTTTTTGCCTTTACTGACGCAGACGGATTGATAACTAGGTTTACCAGCAATAAATCTAACAAAAGGGTTATGGAGTCCACCAGAGATAAAAGAGAAAACTCTCAATTTTGATTGATAATATGATAAAAGATAATTCTGCAGCCGTTTAAGGTTGCTTATATATGAGAAAAGAAACCCTAGGGCGACTAACAATGAAACCCTAAAGCCCACGGATTAAAACAAAACAAATCCAAAATAAACTAGAAAACCTAAAATAAAAAGAATGCAAAACTAGCCTAAAAAATATTAAATCACGAATCGGATAATTAAGACGATACATTTTGGCCTAAATCTGATAGGGCTCACTAAAGTGAGTCTTGAAGATCTCGTCATTCCCATTCTGAAAAGGTATTATGCGTCTCAAACGGACATTCTGGCCAAAAGTTAGTCGAATCTGATTCAAAATCAAAACCTGACTTTTCGCACGAGAAACCCGAAAAATCCAAAACCAAATCTTCTTGAATATTCCAACGGCTAGTAACCTGATTACGCGTGAGTTACCTATTTTCCAATCACTTTTCTTGATTCTACGCCGCTTCTTTACTTTTATGGTTTTTCGGTTAAACTGGGTCCATTCTTGTCCTACATCATGACGCGGGCGGAAGTAACCCTAGGTTTACAGACAATAAACCTAAAACAAAGATTCTGGAGTCCACCAGAGATAAAAGAGAAAACTCTCAATTTTGATTGATAATATGATAAAAGATAGTTTTGCAGCCGTTTAAGGTTGCTTATATATGGGAAAAGAAACCCTAGGGCGACTAACAATGAAACCCTAAAGCCTACGGATTAAAACAAAACAAATCCAAAATAAACTAGAAAACCTAAAATAAAAAGAATGTAAAACTAACATAAAAATATTAAATCACAAATCGGATAATTAAGACGATTCATTTTGGCTTAAATCTGATATGGCTCACTAAAGTGAGTCTTGAAGATCTCGTCGTTCCCATTCTGGAAAGGTATCATGCATTTTAAACGGACATTCTGGCCAAAAGTTAGTCAAATCTGATTCAAAATCAAAACATGACTTTTCTCACGAGAAACCCGAAAAGTCCAAAACCAAATCTTCTTGAATATTCCAGCAGCTAGTAACCTGATTACGCGTGAGTTACCTATTTTTCAATCACTTTTCTTGATTCTACACCGCTTCTTTACTTTTATGGTTTTTCGGCTAAACTGGGTCCATTCTCATCCTACATCATTCTCCTCCACTATGAAAGAACTCAATCTCGAGTTCCTCTTAAATAAAGGACAAGAATAGGTAGACAAAAGACCTGAGAAAAAATTAGACAATTGGACATGTGGATTATTGGCTGGATCTTCTGCATATTCTGATGACACAGTCATGAACCCAACACCATAGATGAGTCTGTTATAGGCAACCTTAGTAGATTCTTCACAGCTCTCAAGGTTGTACTCTTGAATAACATCTGGCTCTGAATGATTTATT
>LYNE01000542.1:98237-112266 GCA_001662545.1 Rosa x damascena | reverse complement strand
ACCACCGCCCTACAAGTGTTGAGTTTCCCCACCAAGTAGAAACGGCGAGCGAGAAATTCCTTCCCCGGAACCCTAAGGTTTCCCAGGTCAACCGGTTCTTCACCCTCTCTGAGCGACAACTTGGTCGCTAGCTTGGCTGTCATGGAAGCAATAGCTGCTGCCATGAAGTGGGACGCTGTACAACTTTCAAAAACTCCAAACCCTAACCCTAGCAGAGCAAGAGAGAGAGGGGAGAGAAAATCGGGATTCACTAATTATGTTTGTTCAAATGTTACTTATAAATGATAATTTATGTCACTACACTAAATAATATACAAGTTGATAGTTTAGTTCTAATTATCTTCTCTTAATTAAGTTTTGATCAAGAAAATTATGTTCAACTACTCATAGATGTAAATTCAATTGTGGAAATAATTATTTTATAAGTTTCGTTGTTTTATTTTCGACATTTTGAATGTAAATTGAATAACCCAAACAAAAATTATTTTAGAAAAAAAAAAAGTAACCAAGCTTCCTCTGCACACTAGTCAAATAATAATATTATTTCGGATAAAAACCAAAGGGAGTGACTAGTGAGTACTGAGCAGGTCCAAATAGTTAGTAGAAAGGCAGAATCATTATCAGAGTTGGAAGACCCTGACCCTGACCCTGACGCTGACACTATCCACTGTGATCTGTCCTCACCTTCTTCCCCAAATTGCTGCTAATTTGTTTGCTTCAATGTCCGACGTCGGCGAAAGCGAGCCCGCTCCGCTAAAGCCCAATGGGCCTGTGCGCTCCGAGGAGTCCATGTCCCCCATGCAGTTCACCACCTCCGCCGCCGCCAAAATCGCCTCCCAGCCTCTCCCCTCCTACGACCCCTCCGTCTGGGGCGTCCTCACCGCCATCTCCTCCAACGCCCGCAAACGCCCCCAGGTCCTATATTAATTACTCTTTTACCCCTCCCTCCATTCCCCCTTCTTCTTCTTCTTCTTCTTCTTCTTCTTCAACTCAGTTTCCCCTACCTGAATTTTGTGCCAAAATTAATGTTAAATAGCAGCGTTCTTGTTCAGTTTTAGGGCTAGAAATCGGCTTCAATTGAGCTAACATAGTGCTCTGTTGTGAAATTTGGAGATGAAATTTGGACTGATTTGTGGTTGTAATAATTTTATGAAAAATTTGGAATGTAGGGCATAAATATGCTATTGACTTCCATTGAGCATCAAATTGGACGATGCGTGGCCGATAAGCGGTTCCAGATTGAGTCGACTGCCATTAGTGCAAATCACTGCAAGATATATAGGAAGAAGGTTGATGAAGATGCCAAGTCTGCATCAATCTTCCTCAAGGACACAAGGTTGTGCAATTACTAGTTGACGCTTTGGTTTACTTGCATTTTTGTTCTTCTCTTTTTTTTTCCGAATCATAGTTTGTGATTTTGTTGAGACTTTTGCAGCACGAATGGGACGTATCTCAACTGGGAGAAGCTCACAAAAGTTGGCCCTGAAGTTGAAGTACGTCATGGCGACATTATCTCGCTTGCTGCACCCCCTCAGCATGGTGATACTACTGTGCCTTGTGCTCTAAGTTTCTTCGTCCCTTCTCCACGCACTCCAAGTAGAGTTTGATTTTTGTAGGAGTATCTAGTGTTGAGATGTTAGGACTTAAGAACTTGGTCTCGGTATATGTATTTATAGGTTTCTTAAATTACAATTTGAGAGTTGTTGTCTACAGGTATTGCATTTGCATTTGTATTTAGAGAAGTTGTCTCCAATGCCAGTACAGCTGGTGCTTTTGCAAAGAGAAAAGCAGGTACATTTATGACTGTTTTAGTGTCCATGTTATTGATACAATAATACCGTTTACACATTTTACTTCCAATGTGCTTTCTCAACCTTAGTGGTGTCAATTTTGGATTCTGAGTACATATGGTCTTCATAAAATTGGTTATAGAATCAGAATTGATTAAAGGACATTTCTCTTGTGGTTGTGGCAGCCTTTCAAGTCACACGGCTCACAAGGCAGTTCCACTCTACATTACTAATTTACTTGGGCCACAATGGATGTTTATATATTTGATAAAATGTTTGCGAGTGGAATAGAAATTCATATTCCTTATTGCTATGCAAAATGCTAATTGCAAAGATAAATTTTTCATGCCTTTCTTTTGGCTCTTCTGGGTAAGCTTTAGAGGAAACCTACTTCTGGAGAATCTGAAATTCAGAAAAAAATTCTTTGGAATGGCAGTCACATAATTAGTATTGTGGCTGGCATCTAAATGGGTCTTTGTAAGGGTTGCGTTTTCATTTCTTGAAATTGACCAGTGAAGGAAAAGGCTGAAAGAGAAAGGAGATAAGCTGAAGAGAAAGAAGGAAAAATTGACAACTTAGGGATATATTTTATATTTGGTTGCTGTTCTAGGTACTCGTAAATTTTACATAATGTTGCTTCTGATATAGTCTTCATTATTATGATGTTATTTTTCTATATCTTTTCACTGTTTGTACAGATGAGTTTGCTGGTGAGAACAAGAGACTGAAAGGTATTGGCATTGGGGCTCCTGAGGGTCCAATATCTCTTGATGATTTTCGAAGTCTTCAACGGTCCAACACGGTACATTTTGTTTAATGATACTATAGTAGTAAGTGTGAAGTGATGCTGGAAAGTCGATATAATTTACTTCTTTTAAAAAATATCATATCTGCAGGAATTGAGGAAGCAATTAGAAAGTCAAGTCATTACAATTGATAGGTTGCGCAGTGACAATCGTTTGGCTGTTGAGCATCATGAAAATGTATGGTTCTTGTTACTCTCTCTCTCTCTCTCTCTTCCTTCCTTGATATAGAAAGTGCATTAATGTGCTTATACGTGACACATCAATTTAATCTTGTAGGAAAAAAGAGAACTGAAAGAATCAGTTGCAAAACCTTACCTTGATCAACTGAAAGAGTTGCATCATGTTGTGGAGGTTAATCAGAAGGAGGTGGTAGAGATCAATAAGATATGTGCAGAACAAAGATATGCTCTCGAAGACCTTAATGAAAGGCTTACAGCTTCTGTGCAGTCATGCACTGAAGCAAATGAAATAATGAATACGTAAGGCAGATTATTTCATAATGGTTTTTTTTGGTCAAGTCTTTGCAGTAATTTTAGTTGTAATTAAGTCTGTAGTATTCCTCACAAGTCATAACACAGTTTTGTTGGAGTAGCTGGCCCATTTCCTCTGGCTAAGAGTTGAAATTGCTTCTTGTTATACCTGATTCCATGCCATGTACAAATCTAGAGTTCCAAATTTCTGAGCCAAGGCATGGGAAGAACAATCATTTTTTTGTGCAACCCGAATTTTTGATCTGGAGTCTGGAGTTCTTGGTGATTGCTAAAAGCATCACAGAGACCTGGCATTATCTATACATTCAAATAAAATACATCTATTTGGTTAGATTGTGTACTTTTAAAAGCATGGAACCCAGTGTTAACAAATAGTTAATGGAAATATTGCAGTTGCTATGGCTGTATCTGGTTTATAATATTGATGTGTATTAACCTGTTTTCTGTATGGTTATTTGAGCATGCCCACACTAGCATGTCTTGTTTTGTCAAGAACAGTGGAGCATTCCCTTCCCACCATACTGTACTAAAGGTTAAGAGCAAGTAATTACTGTTTTCTTGTCTGTAGTCAGAAAGCTTCTCTGGCTGAGCTCAAGGCACAGTTGGATGAAGAGCGAGATCAGAGAAGAGAAGAGCGAGGAAAGGCTGCAGTAGATCTAAAAGCAGCAGTACATAAAGCTCAATCAGATGCTCAAGAGGAACTAAAACAATATTCTGATGCTGCCACAAGACGAGAGAGAGAGCAACAAGAAGTAATTAACAAGCTTCAGGTACAACTCCTATCTTATATAGTTATATATGTATGCTATAACTTCTTCTTCTTCTTCTTTTTGGTGTTGAGGAATTATATTATTGGCATTTGTGGTTTCAGGAATCAGAGAGAGAGGCGTGTTTACTAATAGAGAACTTGAGAACAAAATTGGTAATGTTGGCTGTACCTTTATTGAATGCTTCATTTAAACGATGGAAGGTCCTTCTCCTGATTATCTTGTGTGCTGCAGGAAGACACTAGGCAAAAGTTGGTAGTCTCTGAAAATAAAAATCGCCAGCTAGACACCCAAGTTTGCGAAGAGCAGTCAACCTCTGATAGTCGAAAAAAGGTGATCATGCCTCTTAATCCTAACTTGGATATTATTCCCTATTATAATTATCTTTACCACAAACAGTTGTTGAGGCCAAGTTTATCTACTGTTGTGGATGTTTGGGCAGAGAGTGGAAGAACTTGAACATGAGATGAAAGGACTGAGGAAAGAGCTCGAGAGTGAAAAGGTAGAAGTGAAAATTTTCCTTTTACCTTTTGTAATGCTGTAAATGGTTGACTCTGCTAACATGGTTGTGCATATGGTGTTGTCTACACTGCTGTTAGTCTCTGCATGTGAAATGCAATTCCTCTATATTTTGTGGATCACTAATATGAAAGATAGAGATATTAAATGTATAACATTTATGAATAGTCTTTCACCCAGGTATCATGTATGATGACTCATTTTAATTTTGGTGCAAGAGGAATTTTGCACGAATGTTTGCTTATAGTGATACTTTTATTCATAACTGAGATATTTCTTGTTGTTGGTAGCAGGCGGCTCGAGAAGAAGCATGGGCTAAAGTTTCTGCCCTTGAACTAGAGATGAATTCTGCAATGCAGGATCTTGATTTTGAGAGACGAAAATTGAAGGCTGCTAGAGAAAGAATAATGCTTCGGTAAGTTTCCTGAAGGATTATAATCTCAAGTCAAGGGTGGTGCTTCAGTAAACTACTTTTGTCTTGCATCTTATCTTTTATCGCCCCATTTGTTTCAAAGTTTGCCTATTGTAGAAATTTTTGTGCTCCAACAATCGGTCAATTTTTTATAAACACATATAGAGGTCCATTTTAGGTAATTTGGGCTGCACATTTTACTTTTTGCTCGAGTAGAGAGTACTGAAGTCTTTTAGAGCGTTACATTTTCAACTTCTCAGATTGGCAGCTTTTGAAAACTCATTTCCTTAACTGGAACATATTGTTTCATGCAGGGAGACACAACTAAGGGCATTTTATTCCACAACTGAGGAGATTTCTGTACTGTTTGCTAAACAGCAGGAACAGTTGAAATCGATGCAGAGGACACTGGAAGATGAGGAAAATTATGATAACACATCAGTTGATTTTGACCTCAATGTTATTGGGGATACAACTGGAACTGAAGGCAGAGATGATAAAGTAATCAGGTACCGAAGAAACAACACTGCTAGGGCAGGGTCAGCAACAACACCGCAGAGGTCCAATGGAAATCAAATTGGAACATCTAGTGAAGAAGTCAGTGTTACTGAGAAGCATGACTGTGATATCAGAAGCCAACAAGGTGAACATACCGAAGAGGCAGAATTCACTAGTGCAAACCATGGTGTCAAGGGTGGCTTTGGTTCTGACATTGATGGTATTGGTACAGGACCTGTTATGGAGGGAGATGGCATTGGCACTGAGCATGTTCCTGAAACTGAAGGCATTGACACTGAGCATGTTCCTGAAACGGAGAGCCCTGGAATGATTGGTGACGAAAATATTGATTTGAACAAGATTGCCACTATGGAAGGGGATACAATGCAAATTGATGAGGAAGGCCATGTACAAGGAAATGATGAGGAAGTTGCAATGATTTTTCAGCAGCGTCACTCTCAATCAAACACAATCAGGACAGCAGACCTTATAGCTTCTGAAGCTATTGGTAGCTGGGCTTGTAGCACAGCCCCTTCTGTCCATGGAGAAAATGGATCTCCAAGAAGTAGAGACAACAATGAGGAAGGTGCTGCTGCACCACACGATCCGATTGACAGGGTGGCTGAGAGCCAAAGTACTCCATCTTCTGAGACTGCTGCCACAAGACGGAATCGTGAGCGTCAAGCACTGAGTGAAATGATTGGGATAGTTGTTCCCGACTTAAAAGAACAGTTCGGTAATGTGGACGATAGTTATGATAATGAGAGAAGAAAACAGGCTTCTACATCTGACTCAGATACCGAGAGTTGTACGAATAGTGAAGATAATAACAAAGTTGAAGCTGCCGAAGGTGATTCAATTTCAGACTCAGAGACCGAGGGTAGTGATCGGGTTGATAACGCAATGGACGAAGATGGTGTGGATACAGAAGAAGATTCCGTTGGATAATCGGTTCGTAAGGAATCCAACAAGTAGTCTTACTTTTCTGGTTTGTTTTTCCTCTTCGTTTAGTTCATACGTTTCAAGAACTCTTTAGGATTATGTATATGGTATATATGTGCAACTCTTTCCCTACACCATTCTGCCCAATGCTTTTTTTTCTTTTTTTTTGTGTCTAAATTGCAATGGTAAATTGTGAATGGATGATCTAGGATTCTAGGATGATAGTAGGCCAATAGTAGGTCAATAGTAGGCCAATAGGGTTTGCGAATGGCACAAGAGTCATTCATATGCTGCAGGTCAATAGTAGGCCTATGACCCCAACGCAATGAGTCTAAAAAAATTCATATATAAATAAAGACACTTTTGTTTGTCAGCAAAAGCCTCCTATAAAAAAAAATTACAATAAAAAGAACATACATTTTCCAATGAGTATTTCTTTGTTCAAACAGAAGTCCCCCATGAGAAAATAAAATAAAATAAATGCACATTTTATCAATGACATAGTAGTCAGTAAAAGCCTCTCGTAAGAAATCAATAAAAATGGATGCACCTTTAGTGACAAATAATTTTTCATTGAAAGGCCCATTAAAAGAAATAAAATTAAAAGGAATAGACTCTCATCATCTAGAGTGCAACATTCTTCCGTTTTGCCTAGGACTACAATCTCATTTTTACGATTTAGGATAAATACTCATTTTGTGCTCTACTAAAAGATAAAAATTCATCTACCAAAGAGAATAGTTAGCAGCTTAGTTTGAACTTTGAAGTCCAACTTCTTCAATTCTCTCATCTTCTTTATTAGTTGATAACATAGGAAATTCTATAGTTATATGTATCATATGAATTTGATTCTCTATCATTTAACTTTCTAGTATGAATTTGATCTTGGTTCTCAATTGCATAAACAAAGAAAAATAAAAATAAAAATTTTCAAAGTACTGAGCTGTGTATTTACTTCACCTTAAGCCTCTCAATTCTCAGTGCCATGCCAATCTCCTGGAGATTGTCATTAATTAAGAAGATTGGTTGCCTACTTTATAATAAGGATGAAGCATTTAAGATTGGAGCCCAAGCTATGCTTTAGACTAGTTGCTTCAGCCTCTACCCTCGAAGACAGAAGAAAACCAATCTGGAGAGCAACCTCCAACTTGAACATACCTATGTTCATTTGCAACAACAAAGCCAGCAACGTACTGCCACATTAATGTTCTTTTATTATGTACTACAAATTTGAACTGAAGTCCTATATCAATTTGGCGAGGAAAACGATTTCATAATTAGAACCCTATTCTGTTTCTTAGTCTAATCATTTTTTTTTTTCAACTCTTTGATCATATAGAGTGAAGACTAGGGTTTAGAGAGATTTTGACCAAATCCCTCATCTCTGTTTTTACCTGTACTTTAATTTGATTCTCCAAGTGGAATTGTACTGTGATGGGAATTTTATCTAGAGCCTGCCTCTTATTTAGTAAGTTGATTAAGCAAAACTAGGTTTAGAGAGAAGCACCACCACTCCAACCTAAGGGTGCCTCTTTGCCCGCTTTCAAAAAGACAAAAAATATAGAGTGAAGACTATAGGTTCAGAGCGTTTACCTTGATTAGGAAGAGCTTTTGGGTACCCTATTGTGGCTTTACCTTAATTAGGAAGTGCCCTAAACTATTCTTAGTGGAGCCGTGTCTGGTCTAGCAAAGTATACATTCATGGTAATGAATTGGAATACGAAAATTTTGGGAGATCATTATGGTATCACACTATGTATCATCATACTGCATCACCCAAAAAACCAAGTTGTAAAGAAAACAAAAAAAGATTCGAAATTTGTAGGAAAAAACCAAAGAGGAGGCAATGAGATCGTTTTGGAAAATGGTGGGAATTTCATTTGCTTGTTGACTACCTTCATTTCATCACCATGGTAGTAGTGTAAGTACTGAGGAAGTGAGGAGATAGTAACACAAGAAATGAGTGAAGCCTTGCTGGTCGCAGTTTTAATCAAATGGCTAAAACTTCTATGTCCAAAAGAAAATGATGAGGGGCAAGCTACTCCAATGTTATGACCACTCTAAATAGATGCCCATATGATCATTTACCAATAACCACATGTATATAGTGTATAGCACCTAAACATATGATCATTTGTAAATTACAATACTACCCTTATGGTCCAAAGAAAAAAGTGCATCTCTTTTTAATGTCGGTGTGGATTACAACGTAACTTCCAGCAGTGTATAGTTATGTTTAATAAATTTGAGAAAACATCTATTAATTTGAGAAAAAGAGAGAACATATGGTTATGGAAATTGATGGTTTTTGTTTAATATCAAGTAGACCACTCTCTTGATGGTGTTTAATGTCAAAAATGGTCTGTCGGTCTTCCCTTGAGAATGTTTGATGTATGCTCAAGGACATCTTATTTTTAGGGTTTGTTTCCTAACCACTTTATCTTATTCTAGTTTTGGCATAATTGCCCTAGTGACCGTAATCTTTTCTCCAAATGTGAAATTGCACGCTAGCAATTAACTTATCTATTTACCAATTTTTTCAGATCTTGCCATTCTTCAATTTAGTAGACTTCCATCCAAATTTGTCACTCATTACTTATCTATATATATAGGAGACAAAAAGATTCCGATCACAAAACTGAACGAAAGTTTATTGAGTTGAAAACGATAGGAACATTGGTATGATTTTTGACAAGTGATAGAAGAGTTGAAAATCTTTGGCCAATAAGTCATTTCTTTGTGTTTTCTCAATTAGTTCATGCCCACTTTTCTCTCTTTTGTAACTATGTAAGTGCATCAAACATAATGACAGTCTAATATGTTTGTGCAAAAACAAAACAAAGGCATTTCTCTTGATATGGTGGATAATGGGGATACGATCTTCAATCTCAACTCATCATACTTAGCTCCCCTAGAGAAAATTTTGAAACAAGAATTTGGTCCCCAATCTAAATATTATGGGCTGGCAAGTTGAAGCAGCTAAAATTAAGGGACCATGTGAAATGGCTCAGCCTGAAGTTGGAAGTTGGACAAAATAGCACCACTAGCATCATAATGATGATATTATGATCCAATGGGTGAGAGGTGAAGGAGATGGTGGTGTTCATCATGATGATGATGATGGTGAAGAAGAAGATGAAGCCAAAACGGGGGTTCATTTTCCAAATAAATGAGTGGCTTTGGGTACTCAATTACAGTAAGAAAAGAGACAAAAGGAGGACCTAACAACATTGACTACTCCCTATTGCAATCCTCCTCACTTTGGCTACCCTTCCAATAATCTACTCATGTTCTCTTTTGCTTCTCTCAAGTCCCTACATCACATATGCCCACATGCACGTGACTTACACGTGAGGCTCCATGTGAATCTCTATCAGTATTTGGACTTGGAGAAAAGTGGCTCTTTAGATCGACAACCTAACTACATCAAAGGACGCAGAAGTAAGTAACCAAACTTGAATTTGGATGAATTTAGGATCGGACATTATAATGACCAAAAGATAGAACATTATCTTTTACATATATGCTCTATCTAGATCTAAAGAAGACTTCGTTAAAATGTACAAATCTTTCACAAATGTTTGCTTTAGGTTCAAATAAAATCATTTTACAAATGTTTGCTTTAGATTCAAATAAAATCATTTTACAGATGTTTGCTTTAGAATAATTTCATATAGACATGATACAGTATAAATTTGAATGCTTATGTGTTTGTTTGCATGTATTTATAGAATCATTCATGACTTTTTTTTTTTCCAATGACAGAATCATTCATGACTTTGCTCAAATACTTTTTCAAATGTAGTAATTATACAATATATCTCGGTGTCAACAAAATCGTCAAAATCAAAACAAAACCTATTCTTTCTTGTCTCCCTCTTGAGAAAGAACAACAAATTGCCTGCATGAAATATTAATGCTAAAACCATTGTACTTTCCTATCTTTCTAAAAGCCCTTACATCTAATGACATTTTATTATTAGATATAGGGAATGATTACATCTAAGCTTGAGTTTACCTGTTTCAATGTCGAGCGTATGACTTGTGAACAATTTCTGGTGTAAAGCAAAGAGGATTAGAAAGGTTCCGTTTACTTTTCAAACACGTCCTTTATAAGAAAAGAAGAAACTTTTCTTCTTTTGAGCCAGTTAAAATAAGATAAGGACCGAAAACCTGAAACAAACACCGACTTTGACCAAAATGCCATTTGCTCATGTGGCCTCTTTGCATTTTCTCCAGGCAATTATCGCTCATAATTTCGACTACATCAAAATCAACACTATACATAATACTCGGATCCTTAGAGTCATTGACTTCACTTCTAAGTTATCATGGATTAAGGATGAGTCTCTGTTGGCTCGAGAGTTGTATTATCGATCATTTCTCGTATTCTTTGATTTTCGAAATTTTGGCTCCTATGTCTTCTCTTGTATATGTTTTTCATCAAAATATCAAATAATAATATTGGCATCAGAATCTCCCAGTTTAACTGCATGGGTTCCAAACCTCATGTAAAAGAAAAAGAAATTCTTATTGTACACGAACTCTGATGACAGATAGAAATTAGTTAATTAGATACATATATATGAACTATGAATGGAGTGAATTCAAAGCTGCCTAGTAAGACTATTCAAGCTTGAATATCCTACAGTAATGATTTGGTTACTTGATCAAGGCACATGGCCATGCACACAGTCATGTTCTACTACATTGAGGTCTCTATGAAGGGTCCCAACTGTACTGATTCAAAAATGAAGGGGAAAGTTTCTAATATTCAAAAAAGTAAATTAAGAAGAAAAAATTGCATTAGATTAATTATAAGCAGCCCTAGAGGTCCTATTCAGCTATTCTAGACTCATAATTACATGGGAGTTTATAGGAGAGGGGTTAAGTTTATGGAAAAGGCCAAAGAAATGGCCAAATGGGTGCCCCCTTATTCTTCTCTTCTGCATTTC
Source organism: Rosa x damascena (assembly GCA_001662545.1). NCBI lineage: Eukaryota > Viridiplantae > Streptophyta > Magnoliopsida > Rosales > Rosaceae > Rosa > Rosa x damascena. The sequence goes on along the minus strand of LYNE01000542.1, from coordinate 101,086 downwards.
AATTTCATCCTTTGCTGGCCTTTGTAATCATGACCCCCTTTTGCCATCATTACTATGAAAAGCCCTCTCTCTCTCTCTCTCTCTCTCTCTCAAGTGCAGATATAAACACACAATGCTGGATATACGGTTCACCTGTTCTCTCATAGTTTCTGCCGAGGCATCTATTTAAGGTCCTAGAACTCGACTTTTCACAACCCACAATTTTCTTAAGCCTTCTCTTCTTTAAGCTCTCTCTCTCTCTCTCTCCCCCACCCTGTGAAAGTTCGGGCAGAACCTGAACTGTAGAAGGAAACAATGTGTAGGAACTCCTCAGAAATGATTCCATACAGTCCTCTGTACTCTTCTTTCCGCCTCCGACGGCCATCAAAGCATCACAACTTTCGCGTTCACCGCCTAATCAACAGGTTTAGTTTCCTTCCTTCACAATCACAACCCATCTCTGTGTGTGTTCTTCTGTCTTTAATTTAGCTTATACAAAAAATGCTCTGTTATGTAACAGGAGGAGATCAATTACAAAAGAAGCAAAAGAGAAGGAGATGGAAATCAAGAACCTGAAGTTGTACATGGAGAATAAGAGCATAATAGAAGAGAATAACAAGTTGAGGAGAAAAGCACTTCTCCTTGTCCAAGAGAATCAAGCTTTGTTTTCACAGCTCCAACAGAAAATCTCAGACCATGCATGCAGTGCTACTATGAAACAAGATCACTAAAACATATTATATATAGCTTAATTTTGCAATAGTAGTTAACAAGGAGTAGTAGGGGCCATGGCTTCATTTTGTTTTTTCATCTCCTTGTTGGGGCCTTGGAGGAAATCTAATGTCTCATCATCTTTTCCTACCTCAATTCGGCCTTTTTCTTCTTTCCATAAATTCTGGTTGGGCAAAAATAAAAGGGAGCCATTGACGATTGAGAACATGAAACCCTATTAGATTTTTGTCTGTAACTCCACCCTTTTTCCATTTGTTGGGTTTCTTATATGAACACGTTTTTCTCTGGCTGAAAGGGATGTGAATTAGAAACCCTATTGTATATGTGATTTCCTTAAAAATGAAAGGGCATTTACAATAACTATCTGGCTATCAACCTACCTAAATCCAGATCAAGTATAAAACCCGAGAATGAAACCTCAAGTCTCAAAATAATTCTGCATTCAGCATAGTTATCTGAAACGGTAGAATTCAACATTTCATAAACAACTAAGAGATTAGAAGACGTGACAGTATTGGCAAGTGAGTTGCTGATAGACATGAAAAGCAACAGACCCAGCAAATTAGTGCTCTAGATACCGGTTGGTGTAATAGCACGAACCAGATACTCATCGACATTCAAGCACACTGACTTTATTGATACACAGACTAGTCGGAAACACATTGATATCTGTAACTTAAAACTAGAGTCTTATACCAATGAAAGATAACATTCCAACGGAAAAATTCATAAAGAAAAAGAAAAGCCTAAACCAGAAAACTGTCTAATATCGATCCAAATAAGTGAAGTCATCATCATCAAGAACTTGAACACCCTTTTCTCCAACAAAATGCTCCCGCCCAATATGCTTAACCAGGTTGACAAACTCTACTCTCTTTTCATAAGGAAGAGGTACATATGGCAGCCTGAAGACTGGTCTCACGACACCTAGTTGGGCAAGTGCTGTATTTAGGCCAATGGGGTTTGGCTCCTGAAAAAGCCACTCAATCAGAGGCATGAGCTTTGCATTAAGAGAAGGGTTCTTCCCCCCAAACATGAGGTCTCGCATTAAACCCGGAACCAAATTACTAGTAACAGATATGACTCCAGTAGCTCCGTGGTTCCACCTTGAATCATGGCACTCATCATCATTCCCACTCCAAACCACAATTCCCTTGTCAATGTGCTCTATAATCCGATCATTTCCAACGCACTCCTTGACACCTGCCAAGTTGGCATTCTGTGCCAACGTGTTAATCACCTGGTGGGGGATATCTTGGCCAGTTCGTGATGGCACATTGTATATGATAGTGGGTCCCATAGATAAGACACTTTCGAAGTGCTTAACCAATCCCTCCAAGGAGGTCTTTCCATAATAAGGATTGATGTGCAGTGCAGCATGCATCCCAACTGCAAACCCTTGTTCAGTAGCATGAACTGCTTCCCTTGTGGAGTTGCTGCCAGTGTTTCCTATTACCTTAATTGATCCACCATAACAGTTGATCGTGTGGCCTATGAGCATTATGTGCTCGTCCCAACTCATCAACTGACCTTCACCCGTTGTGCCACCAACAATCACACCTTCAGCTCCATGTTCAATCTGCGTATTAACCAATGCATCATACGCTTCAAGATCAAATCTGCCATCCGGTAGATATGGCGTTTTGATGGCTGTTATCAGTCTAAGTGACTTTATCTCCTCTGTAGATGTCCTGAAAATATAGATAGCAATCTTAAAAATATAAACCGCCAATCCATTTATTGAGCATTCCAATAAATAACAAGCTTTTGGTTTCAAGTTCCACCTCTTAGATGAAAGGGATATTAAGAAAAAAAAAACATAAATTTAACAAAATCCTAACCGTATTTGTTCTGAACAAGTCATGCGTACACTAGAATATATCCACGTGATTTCTTACCAACCACGAAACAGAGACAACACAACAACACTCAATAAACGTCTTTCAACAATTGTATACTAATTGACACATCACAACTCTATAGAGACTCCGTCAAAAGCCAGTTAATCCATGAATCACAAGAAGAAGGCAGTATCAAGAAACTTCAATCTCTTTTATCTCATAAAAAAACCGATACATGTTCTATGTTCTAGCCTCTAAATCAATACCCCACTTAAAAAAAAAAAAAAAAAAACTTTT
>LYNE01000542.1:86140-98094 GCA_001662545.1 Rosa x damascena | reverse complement strand
AAAATAATGAGATAGATTAAACCAACCTCTTGTAGCTATCGTTAACATTGCGACGCGGAAGCAAGAGAGCCGACTCTCTCAGGCACACGCTGCTGCAGCTCTGCAAACTCGCCATATGCCTCAACGCAAGACCCGACCCGAATCGATTAGCGGAGCTCCGGAATTTGGAAAGCTTGGGAGTTTAGAGTGGCGGAGTTGAAATTTCAGCGAATGGTGATGGTGGAAATTGGAATGCGAATCGTGGTGAGAGAGGAGGAGGAGAGGTCTGCAGCGGCGGAGGTCGGGTTGGGAAGGTGGGCCATGCGGTCGGGTTCGGGTCAAGAGAGAGAGGTGGAGAATGGAGAGTGGAGGCTGCGGAGGATTTGTGTGTGTGAAGTTTTAGGGTTTTTGATTGGGGGTGAGTAGTGTCTCGGATGATGACACGTGTCCAGAGCTTTGAATATTCTATGGTAGGCTGGAAGCGGAATTTCTGATCGGGTCAGAGAATCGGACTCGAGTGTTGTAATGGACTGAGCCCAAAAGAATGGAGGAGGAAGAAGAAGAAGAAGAAACGAAACGTATTCAAAGATTCAAGATTTCAGAAGATGAGTTTAGACTCACTTGGGATCATAGAAAGCTATCATACCAAAAAACAATTGGTTTATGAAAGACATTGTTTACCTAAGACGAGAGTTTAGTCCTTAGAATTGCTGAAATGGTCAGGCTTATACCGATCAGATTATGAAAGCAGGAACTTTTATTTATATAGAAGTTCATGATCACGAGTCTCACTCATTTGAGATTTCTTATTAATTAAACAATACGAGTTCGAAAGCAATTCTAACTCGTTTCTAACTAAAACTATATTATTAATTTTTTTTTAAAAGGAGAATGAATCATTTTTATCAATGAATCAACCGCAACGGTCGAAATAATACATCCACCAATACAAACATAAACATAGGCCTACGCCTACGCTTAAAGTGGTACACATAATACCTCATGAACAATATAGCACAAAGTCCAAATCTAACAAAAGAAACTTCGCCTTTAATGAACTTATCGGCTATTATCAACCTCTCGCCGAGCACACAATTGTGGTATGAAAAATAAATAATACTTTTAAGAAGACTCATAGAAGATATTTAGCTAGGCTGGATTAGACACCTCGACTAAATACTAGGACACCACTAAACTATGGCATAGTGTATAGACCGGGGCAAGCCCCATAAACCCACAAGGATAGTGGGACTAGCTAAAGAAAGAAAGGGAAAAAAAAAAAAAAACTAGCCAACATGGCTGACCTGACCCAAACCTATCCCACCACTAGAAGGACTATCGACACCAGCCACGAATTCTTTCGTAACTTTCCAGAGCCGCCAGCAACCCAGATCGACGTTGTCATCTCGAGAACGCCACTGAGTACTCTTCAAACCCAAACTCGATCTGGACAAGGTCGCTAGCTCACCAAGCCGCGCATCAAGATGTTTCCATCACTCAAGGAACCACCACCAAACTCGATCAACTGTACTACAATCGCCCTCGCCGCCAGCAGGATCGAAAGAAGTTGACCAGCAGCCAGCATGATCGAAAGAAGTCGACCAGCAGCCAGCATGATCGAAAGAAGTCGACCGCTGCAGAACCTCCAATGTTTTCCTTCCCTTTGCTTTTCCTTCTTACCAGAAGTTGATGATGAAATGCAAGGTGTAGGAGTGGAAGCCACTGGTGTTGTGTCCATCTCAGATAGGATTGTAAGCTCTCTGGTTTTCAAGATCTGGGGAAATGTAGTGTACCGATTTCATTAAAATCCTCTTTTGTCATCAATTAATTCCTCCACTCCCATGGCTGAATTCACACATCTTTATCAAAGTATAAAAACCTGAGAGAATAGAGTAGCGAAGGATCCCGATCAGTAAGAGAGTAAATAGTACTTCTATGTCTACTAGTACTACTGCTCATGTAACATTCAGAGTCTTAAATTACTGGGAAGTCCAGAAAACACCAATAAGACCAATGAACCCATGATTGCTGCCACAATGAAATCCTAAAAAGACACAATTCACAACCTAACTGAACCTAAAAAGTTCACAATCCCAATTTGCTCCCAATTTCATACCTCCAATTCTGCAAAATCGGAAGAAAAAGACTATAAGAGCTTGGAAACAAAAAGAAAGACTAGAAGAGCTTGATTCAATTCCACATTTCCACTATCAATCAATCCACTCTCCTTCAAAAAAGCAAGCTTCGAATATAGCATTCAATAACAAAAACCAAATTGTCCAAAATTGAAGCCTAATTCACAGCTCTTTCAAATTCAAACTGTCCAGAAATGATAAGCCTTAGATTTCAATAATAGTCTGATCCTAAAATCAAAAAGTATAACCAAAACCACAAAAATCGAGAGGAAAAACTGAAATACAGTGACAAAAATCGGAAACAAAAGGTATTGAAGAACCTTACTGTTGTAGCTATCGTTAACATTGCGACGCGGAAGCAAGAGAGCAGATTCTCTCAGGCACACGCTGCTGCAGCTTTGCAAACTCGCCATACCTGAACGCAAAACCCGACCCGAATCGATCTTGGGAGTTTACAGTGGTAGAGTTGAAATTTCAGCGAATGGTGATGGTGGAAATGGGCTGCAGAGGATTTGTGTGTGAGTTTTAGGGTTCTTGAATGGGGGTGGGTAATGTCTCGGATGATGACACGTGTCCAGAGCTTTGAATATGGTAGGCTGGAAGCGGACTTTCTAATCGGGTCACAGAATCGGACTCGGGTGTTGTAATGGACTGAGCCCAAAAGAATGGAGGAGGAGGAAGAAGAAGAAGAAGAAAAGATAAGGGAAATAAATGGAGGAATTGTAGACCATTAGATCTAAAAACTGACACATGTCATCATCTGGTATGGAGCTTAGGAAGCTCAGGTGCTTAGCTTGGTCAGGAGAGGATCCTCTCCCCACTTGGGATCATAGAAACACAACCAAAGCTACCATACCAAAAAAAATTGGGTTATGGGAGACATTGTTTACCTATGACGAGAGTTTAGATCTTTTGCTCTGTCGAATCTCCTTAGAATTGCTGTAATGGTTAGGCTTAGTATACAATGTAGATTATGAGAGCAAGAATCTTTGTTTATATAGAAGTTCATGATCACGAGTCTCACTCATTTAAGATTTCTTATTAATTAAAGAATACGAGTTCGAAAGCAATTCTAACTTGTGTCTTTCTAAACTATATTAATTTTTTTTTTTAAAGGAGACTGAATCATTCTTATTAATAAATCAACCGTAAAAGTCGAAATAGTGCATCCACCAATACAAACATAAACATAGGTCTACGCCTAAACTGTTACACACACTACTTCATGATTTATAAAGCACAAAGTACAAATCTAACAAAAGAAACTTCGCCTTCAAAAGAACATATAGGTTATACATCTTGCCGAGCACGCAATTGTGGTATAAAAAACAAATAACACTTCTAAGAAGACTCATTGAAGATCTTCAGCTACGCTAGATTAGACACCTCGACTAAATACTAGGACACCACTAAACTATGGCAGAGTGTATAGACTGGGACAAGGCCATAAACCCCACAAGAATAGTGGGACTAGCAACAGAAAAGACAAAACAAAAAACTGCCCAACATGGCATAAAGGAGAAAACCAGCCCCAAGGCCAGACCCGGCCCGAACCTATCCCACCACCAAAAGCATGACTGACACCAGCCACGACCTCTGTCGTAACTTTCCAGAGCCGCCAGCAACCCCCATCTATGCTGTCATCCCTAGAACGCCACTAAGTACTCTTCAAACCCAAACCCGATCGGGACAAGGTAGCCAGCGCATCAGGATGTCGCCATCACTTGAGTAACCACAACCAAACTCCAGGAACTGTGCCACAATTGCCCTTACTGCCACATGATCGAAAGGAGCTGACCAACCGCTGCAGAACCTCCCCCCTATCAACAAAACGTTCGAGCCACAAACAGGGCTTGAAACCACACCACTCATCCAGTAGTCACACCACAAATCAGCGCGGCCAGAGGCCGACACCTAAGTAGGCCACCGCTGGACGAGCTTTGTGCTAGACTTCGAAAAAACAGCAACTAGGATTTTTAGGATAACTCGGCGGCTAGTGCTAACACGTTACTATTATTAAATTACTAATGAATACAGTGATTTAAATAACAATTTTCATTGTACATCGTCGACATATGCTGTAATCCTTGGTCTCCTAGCTAGTAATCATTAAGTTGTGTTTAATGAATTTTCTTATTAAATACAAGTCTAAATAAATTCTATAAGAAAACAGTCATACTTAGCAGAAAAGAGCACACAAGTATACAATATTTTTCATACACATGTATAATAAAGAATTATAATAAAAACATGGCCAGAAATATATGACCCAGAAATTGTAAAATGAAAAATAACAGTTTTGATCGACATTCCATGTGAATTGTCATAATACACTATGCACTACATTTTAGTAGGGCTGGGCTCGGGTCGGGCCGGGCCTGAAATTTGGTAAAACCGAGACCGAGCCCGAAACAATCGGTCCGGGCCGGTTCGGGCTTTTTCAAAATTGGAAACCGACAGAAACCGATCTCAAACGGGCCGGTTAGGTCTTCGGGCTTTTCGGGCCTGAAATCCAGTTTCCCACCTTTGCCTGCAAGTCCAATAATATGCAAAATATGCACAAAATTGGGTAAGAGGCGAGGTTTGAACCCCCGACCTCTTACATGAAAGCCTTGCTCCCAACCACTGGAGCACGAGACTCTCTCAATATACTTTGTGCAATGTTTATATTTATATCATCCTAGGTCATCCCAGAACCCCCTTTTTACTTTCTCCTCTCTCTTTCTTTAATTCTTTTCTTCAACACTCTTCTTCTTCTTCTGCATTTCTTCGACACTCTTCTTCTTCTTCTGCAATTCTACTTCATATCTTCTTCTTCTTCTTCTTTTTTTGTTTTCTTTTTTCTTCCTCCCCAATCCCCATTATGCAATTCTCTATTTAGTATTTACCATATATTCATCAAATCAACATCATTAGATTTAGATCATCCTCACCGAAAAGGCGAAAACCCATATTCTTTCTTCAGTTCTTTCCTCTTCCTCGTCTTTCATCAATTAGATGATCCTCACCGAAGGGAATGATTGCCAGCGAAGCAGAGCAAAGAAAAGAAGTGGAAGATGATGATGAAGAAGAAGAAGAAGGGCCTGAATTCAAATGACTATGGTTGTGATGATAGTGATTGTGCAGAGAAGACAGAGTAGCAGAGTGGGATAATGAAGAAGGTATGAAAATCAAACTGGGTTTCAGATATTGGAATCAAAATCCAATCTTTTTTAGCCTTCCGGTCTTCTTCTCCGATCTGGGTGTATGAAATATTATTTGTGTTTGTGTTGGATCTGGAAATGACGCAGCTGTGGTTGATGGGTTGTTGTTTCGGGTCGTCGGAGCATTTAGGTTTGCAAATGGAGGGGAAAAGTTTAGGAGGAGGAGGAGGAGCTGGCTTGAGAGGAGAGTGAGAGAGGCTGAGATGGAGGAGAAATCGGTCCCTCTCGGTCTTTCGGTCCCGGAAAACATCAAGCCCGAGACCGACCCGATAAACTGTAATTCGGGTCGGGCTTTGCACCGAACCGATATTTTCCAACACAAAACCGAACCGAATCGGGCTTTTTTGATCGGTTCGGGTCGGGTTTTCGGGTTCTCGGGTCTAGACGCCCAGGCCTACATTTTAGGGTCAATTACATATAAGTGCATATTTGAATGTTTTTTTTAGCCATAAGGCCACCAACTATTTTTTTTGGGTTCTTTCCCGTATACCCAAAAAGCTCCGATATTTTTCCCAACTGCCCAACACTTTTTGTATTACACTGTTACTTTTAAGAAAAGACTAACAGGGATAAGTCTTTATCTAAATGCCATTTGTATCCTATATTAACCCGTGGTTTTGCTAATAGTATTTGACCAGAAAAAATTTATTTTAAACGACAAAAACAAAACAAAACTAGCCTTCAACATGCCCAAGTCTTTCTCCTAACGGCCTCTTGCCTAACGGATACTTTAACAGGCGGAATCACTGCTGTTTGTCTTAATTTTTGGATTTAAAACTGGTTTTTTCGGGTGAATAGTACAATCAGAATCATGGATTTCTACAGGATACATGCATCTGGATAGAGACACAGGATAGAGGTATATGAAAAAACATAATGACAATGATATAAAGGAAATGACAACGATATTTGAAGAAGTGGGTGAGCAACCACATGAATTCATTTATTTAAATAATATACATGTTAAACATTCAGAGCCTCATTCTCAGGTAAACAGCAAAAGCTGTTTAGCTATCCATAAGAATGAGAACAGGTACTTACTTGTACTGAAGCACACTACTTCACTCTTAAACAGGAATGGAAGCACACTGCTAAACTATTTGAGAGAAGACTCTTCTACTCAAGGTGTTTCACTCTAGAACTGATATGGCTATTTTCGAATATCGGACTGATGTTTCCGTTTTCGAATGCCTTACAAATGAAACTAAAACTCCTTATATAGGGAGCGGAACTCAAACTGGAATTCAAAACACAAAATGTACAGAACAACTCCGTGACCTTCTGCTTTTCTGAGTGCTCCTGATGATGGAGGTCGGACAGGGAAAAGCAAAAGCATCTGGGTGAAATGTTTTTCACCTTCTTCTTTTTGAAAAGCAAAAGTATCTTTTGAAAAAGCTAACAGTTGCTTTCTTGTTTTTGGTGCTTTTTTCTTCACCAACTGCTACATGTTATCATCAGTCTTTGAGTTGTGGCCAAAGACAAAGGAGTTGTTGTCTGCCTGGGCCATTCTAACTGTTGTAGCATTATCTTCGACGTCTGTGTCGACATACATCTTGTAGTGGTTGTCGTTTTCAAGCTTGTCCACCCACTGCATGCATGCCATCATCGAATCTATCTCTTTTCTGGTGAGAGATAGGAATAGGTCACTGCTGACTACGTCAGGATGATCGTAAGCAGTGATAATAGTTTTCTCTCCTGCTGCCAGGAAGGTATTGCTGATGTCTTCAGAGATGATCTTCTTCATGTATTCCAGAGCCATGGCCTTCATCCAAGGGATGCTTGAGTTTGGTTGGCCATTGTACCCAACACAGGCAGGTTGCAGGTATTGTCTTTGAATAATTCTCACATAGTGGTATGGAGCAATGTATTCAACCTCACCGTTTGCTTTCTGGATCCATTCTGGAGGAGTGGATCTGAATTTCAGACGAAGCGTACAGTCAGTTTTTCTGACATTCTTGACTGTATTGACGATGATGGGCGGCAAACCTTTTAGATCATCCTTAGTTTTAGTCCACAGATTATGGACAAAACCATTTTCAACAAGCCAAAGCTTGTGTTCTTGGGAATGTTCACTCTGAACATTTACCAGGTATCTTCCAACATATGGTCCCGCGATGATGAAGAGGGTTGGAGGAACTAGGTCTTCTGAATTGTGCCTTCCTATCAGATTGTGGAATTCATGCCAATCTGATTCAGTGAGTGCCATGATAGGGACCCTAGCACTTTCTGGACTTTCAAGGAAGTTAATTTTTTCTTTCTTGACAGCACTCTGCTGTAGTTCTTCGAACTGTGGTCTGCCATTTTCATAGAGTTCTTCAGCTAATGCGAAGAGAGCTGGGAACATTAGACCACTGCTTCTTTCCTGGAAGGCGAATAAAAGGTTATCCAGAATTGCCTTCTGGTGGTAAGCGAGTCTCCTGCCAGTTCTGAACACAGGAGTATCAAAAGTTCGAAGTTCATAATTAAAAACATTAATTACTCCAGTTGGAGTAGGTTTGCTTTTTGGCAAAGCAACAGCCGTCAACGGTCTTGATGAGCCTTTACCGTCTGCCGTTTAAGACGGGCTAGTCAATCCTTTACCCTGGGATTGATCAGTTGTGGCTGGTCCTTTTGGACCTAGCAGGAATCTTTTGAGGATTTTTTCTTTGGGATCCTCTGTGTCTTCATGTTCTTTCCCAGGTCTTCTGCTTCTGGGATTGCGACCTTCGTCGTCATCTCTTCTGTTGAACATGGCTAATTCTCTTGTTAAGACGTCTGGAAGATAGTTCTTGTTTCATGCAATTAATTCAACAACATAATCGTATTGGTTAAGAAATAATTGCCAGTTAGCTAATCTTCCTCTATCAGCAGCTTTATCAAGTTTGAAATTTTTGAAGTTCTTTACTCTGGCACAATCGGTGCGTACAGTAAAGGGTTTTCCAAGAAAAGCTGGAGAATTTAAAATTGTTTTTTTTACCGCCAAAATTTCTTTTTCCCCTGTGGGATAATTTAGTTCTGCAGGGCTGAACTTGCCACTACAAAATTTACAGATCTTTTCAATGTTAGTTCCAGGCGCTTTCGCCAGAACCACACCGGACCAGTAATTATCACTCGCATCTGTCTGGAGGATAATTTCATCATTCTCTTCTGGTTGTTGAAGAGGAGGGAGGTTTTTGCAGAGATTTTTTATCTGCTTCACAGTTTTTTCATCATCTTCTGTGAAGTTCCATTTTCTTTTGGAACTCGTCTTAGGAGATAACATTGCTGTTAATCCTGAAATTTTTGGAATGAAATCTCTCCTATAGTTTATGACACCAAGGAATCTCTCTAGACTCTTAGCATCAGGAATCCTATCCGGAAATTTCCAGATCTTCTCAAGGATGTGAGGTTGGAGTTTTATTACCCCATTTTTGATGTTTATTCCTAGGAAATCGACTTCATCTAGGATAAAGAAGATTTTCTTTTCTCCTAGGATAATTCCATGCTGAACTATCAGCTTTACAACCTCATAGAGGTGTTTCATGTGTTCTTCTCTGTTTTTGGAGAAGACCAGGATGTCATCTATGTAGACGACGCAGAACTCCGCGACATGCTTGAAGATGTTGTCCATCTTTCTTTGGAAGATTGAGGGGGCTTGCTTGAGGCCAAAAGGCATTACCAACCATTCGTAATGTCCTTGTGGTGTTCCGAATTCAGTGAGAGGCACACTCTCAGGATGCATCTTGACTTGCCAAAACCCCGACTTTGCATCGAATTTTGAAAAGACCTTGGCTCCTCTGAGCTGGTTGATCAATACTCGAACTTGTGCAATTTGATAGCCGTCTTTGACAGTCTTCTTATTGACATCTCTATAGTCAATAACCATCCTAGCTTTTCCTCTAAGGGTTTCTGCATGATTTCTCACGTAGAATGCTGGAGCATGATGAGGGCCAGTTGAAGGTTGAATTAATCTCTTGTTCAGGAGATCTTCAATATCTTTTCTGAATTCTTTTTGGTCTTCCTCTTTGTACTGAGGAATGGCTTTGACATGACAGATAGCATTCATGTCATGTAATCTCAATTCACAGACCACTGGGTCTTTTTCCCAAAACTTTTGAGGATCTGTATCGATGTTCTCTTCGAGTAATTTCTTGATTTTTTCAAGAGTGGGAATTTTCTGAGACTCAAGCTTATTCTGAAAGTGCTTGAGGTTATGCTCATGGATGAAACTAGCTTCTTCTTCTTCACTAGTTTCTTCTTCGGAAGATTCAGATTCTTCTTCAACAAGTAACTCTTCTTCTTGTTTGATTTGGAGGATGGGTTCAAATTTGGGTTTGTAAGGGGTAAGATCACCACTATTCTGTTGCGATCTCTGATATTGAGTAGTGAAGTTTGGTCCTACCACACTTTTTGCTTGAGTAAGCCGATCTTCCCATAACACCCGTCCTCCTTTTCTGAAGCCTATCGCTTCTTCATCCTGAATAAATCTCTGTTGGAGAATGAAATCATTTCCCAACAAGAAATCTGAGCCGTGGCCTTCAGATTGCCAGACATTGTGGATGATAAATGTTCCTCCACCAATGGTGATATGAACATTTTTTGCTACTTTATTCATGGTGAGATGGCTTCCATCAAATGTGACACCTGTAGCAGATTTTTTCTTATCTTCTTTCCAGAGTTCTTCTGGAATTGCAAATCTCTTTGCAACAGTAAATCCCGATCCATTATCTACAAAGGCATGCAGATGATATTTTTTATGATCAGGGAATTTTAGTCCAATCTCTATGTAGTTGCTGTATCTACTTGTAGAGACGACCTTCGATTGTTGAAGCTCATTTTCTTGAGCTTGTTCCTTAGGAATGAATGATTTGCATTCTTCTGGAACAATTTCTGGTGGTTCAACCAGTTCAAAATTTAGATTTTCATCGAGTTTTTCTTCTTCGATGATTTCTTCCTTTTTCGAGGAAGATGGTTCCATGATGTTTTGGAACAGAGTTTCTACTTCTTTCTCTTTTTTTCTCAGAGAAATATTCTTCATATTCTTGATCGACCAGTTGGCTGACAAGGCCATTCTTGGTTTTTCTTCTCGCTTCAGCTATGAAGCATTCTTTGTGATAAGTCTTTTTTGACTCTTCACAAAACATAGGGAGACCATTCTTTTCGTGACAGAGGCAGTAGTCACAAACGAATGTACCAGGGTTCACCTGATAAGAAGACATTAGTGATTCTGTCTTACTTTCTTCCCAGTTTTGGTTTTTAAAACATTCATTTGTCTGGATTCGAAGTACTCTACTTCAGAATCTGTCTCAGACTCAGATGATTCTTCTTCTTCAGACCAGGCAGAGTATACTGACCTGTCGTCTTCATCATCGGTATAGGCTATTTCGTAGCCCTTCATATTAGCTGTTTCTACTATAGGCTCATATTCTTCGAACAGAGCTTTAGTAGATCTTTTACCCTTTTCTGGGCATTCATTGGCATAGTGCCCTTCAGCTTTACATAACCAACATCTGCAAGCTTTCTTGCTGGGTTGTTGTTTATGCTGATGAGTATTCTTCTTTTTCTTGAAGAATTTCTTTTTTGGACCTTCGTCCTGTTGTTTCTTGTAATTGGAACTTTTCTTGAATTTCCAATCTTTTTTCTTATTACCCTTATAGAATCTTTTGGGGTAATATTTTTCTTTTTTCTTTCTGTGGAACTTGGATTCATGACATCCCCAATTAGTGGGTATATCCAATATTCCACAGCAGAAATTTTCAACTCCTTTGAGTTGCTTCTTGGCCATCTTTGCTCTAAGATTGGCTTTGCATTGTTCCTTCAGTAATTGCCGGATTCTGTCAGCAATTCCTCCAACTGAAAATCTTTCAATTGGTTTTTCAGCTATGCTTTCTCTCACAGCTGTTCTCCATGGTTCAGGGAGTTTCCTGTGCAACAGGTTGACTAGATCATTATTCTCTAGTTCACCAATCGTACAGTAATATTCTTGAAATTCATTCAAGTATTCTTCAAAATATCTCATGTCACAAATCTTTAGTGCCTAGATATTTGATTTGGCCGTTTCTTTAGCCTTTTCACTGAAATTTGAAAGATCTCCACAGAACTGATCGTACAGAGGAGCTGCAAAATCATATGGAGATTTCGAAGTTCTGATCACTTCCAGCCATTCTTTTCCTCTGGCAGTTTCTTTGAAAGAGATGTAATACTTCTTAGCTACCCCGGTGAGAGTAGTCTCAAAGTACATCTGAAGATCTGGAGCTTCAAATTTTCCAAGGGTAAGAGCGGATGCCATCATCAGGCTGTCTACCCATTGGTCAAGAGTTTTTCTCTTGTCCAGAGCTTTGTCTAGATCTAGCCAGATACCATAGTTGGAAATTGGTACTCTGGGAATATTGTCCTCTGGGACAAATCTTTGAGAATTTCTTTCTCCATTTCTGCCTGTATGGGCCTTCTGAACAGGGAGTTTTATTTTTCCCTTTTCTCTAATGATAACTGTTTTGGAACTGGAGCTATCTCCTTCTTCCATTTCAATATCTTGATAAGGTAGGAGTTTTCTCTCCTTTCTTGGTTTAAAATTTTTCATTTCTTCGATTAGTTTTTCTAATCGTTCAGGATTTTCGCAGGAATCTGCTTCTTCATATAGGTCATAAAGCTTTTGTGCTCTAAGCATATTAGCTGGTCT
>LYNE01000541.1:92961-107696 GCA_001662545.1 Rosa x damascena | reverse complement strand
ATTTTCTACAAAATATTAGTTCAAAATTTTAAGGAATTGAAATAGATTAAAAATAATTAACACTAACTAATCAAGCAACTTATCTGGAGCATTTGAGTGAAAGAAGAGTTACTCTAAAAGTCGCATATGTGCCATTAGCTGACACATGTCTATCAGTGCTAATACTGGATTCCTGTCAAAACCATATCAAAATATATTGTCAAATTAGTAATTCAACTTTGACAAGACTGGGAAAAAATGACATAAAAAAAGAGCGAAATGTAAATATTAATTGTGATTAGGTATAACTAGATATGAAACCCACGCAATGTTGCGAGTATGTTACATACTTGAAGCAAATAATGTCAAAAGACATCAGATTGATGCAAAAATTTGAAAGCTAAACTCAGTAAGTGAATAAATCAAAAGCAAAAATATTTAGCTTGAGAAAAATGATGGTCATGATTCCGTAAACAAATTATACTGGTTTGGGTAATAGATAGCACAATTTTGTAGAAGTTACAAACATTTGATATAATAAAAAAAAGGGAATCATAGGGGTTTCCCGAAACTGATTTGGTTCATCATTCTCAACCTGAAGTCCAACCAATATCATTCACATTTAATTATCATTCACATTTGATCCAGATTGTGCTTCAGTCCCTGAGATTATTCCCAACTTGAAGTCCCACCAATATCATTCAAAATTGATCCAGATGTGGTTCAGTCCCTGCAAGGAAAAATAGTCGATCATCAAATTCCACATTGCACATATGGCAAATTTTCCTCAATCCAAGTATTTGAGCCTACAATGTGGAACTATAGCAAGAGTTGGAGCGTTGCATTCTTCAATTTCTGCAACTTGATATTAAACAACAGAACTACCTTCAATTGATTTAATACCACTACAGAATAATAAAGAGTATGAGACCAAAAACCCTAAACCTAAACTTTACTAATTGTCATACATAACATAAAAAACCCTAAGCGCCGCTCACCTTGCGTCGCCGGCAAGCTTCAAAGTTGAGGCCCCCAAACCGCCTGCAATGTTGCAAGGCAAGATCATTGTCTGGAACTATAGAGGAATCGTCAATAATGAAACCCAACGTGCCTTGATAAACATGGTACAAGCTCGAAAACCTGCCCAAATTTTTCTGTCAGAAACCCTAGCCAAGAAGGATCTCATTGACCACCTCACGAAGAGTCTTGGTTTCAAAGACAATATTTGTTTTCCCTATTGAGATGAATCTCAGGGATTAGCACTACTCTGGAATGAAGAAACTCATGCTGAACTGCGAACAAAATCTGCACATCATATCGATGTTATTATTGGCAAGCCTGAGGAAACTAAGAAGTGGAGGTTTATAGGCATCTATGGTTTTGTAGCACAAAGAGACCGAGCACAAACATGGTCTCTAATAGAAACCCTAGCGAGGGAAAAACATACTTTTCCATGGCTAATAGCAGGGGACTTCAATGAAATTATGTCACAGGCAGACAAGTCAGGAGACCTCCTAGGGCTCAGGGACCGATGATGGCTTTTAGGAGAACCATGACAACGTGTGGATTCATTGATATGGGATTCATAGGTAGCAATTTTACATGGAGTAACAAGTTCACCAAAGATGGTCTGGATCGGGGTTTTCAAACACCTCTTTGGTGGAATTGGTTTCCCTGTAGTAGGGTTATCATAGTTGATCCTTCAGAATCTGATCATAGCCCCTTGCTTATTGACGTTCAAGCGGAAAAACAGAGAAATCAGAGAATCAAGAAGGCATTTCAATTTGAGGAGATATAGTATGAAAACTCTGAATGTAGCGCTATTATCAAGAAAGGATGGGCGCAACCTTTGACAGGGAATGGTCTACAACAGCTGGATCAAAAAATCAGGGTCACGGGTCAACAGCTAATGCAATGGCATACCAAAGAATTTGACAAACAGAAGATGGAATTGCGTGTCATTCAAGAAAAGCTTAATGACATCATGAGAACTCCCTACTCGCCGGAGCAGTATGAAGAGCAAAGACAGTTACATGTCAAGCATAGTCAACTTTTTACCCAACAGGAGAAATATTGGAGGCAAAGATCAAAAGCTATTTGGCTCAAGGAGGGTGACCGTAATTCAACTTTCTTTCACCGTGGTGCAAGCAACAGAAAGAGTAAGAATATGATTAAAGGGCTTAATAATGTGGGTAGTGGAAGTATGAACCAAAGGTTATTAAGAAACTATTGGTAACCTATTGTACATACCGCCTATATCACATACTGCCAAGCATAAGAAACAACCTCATAGGTGGGCCCCGCGATAGGGTAGGTCCCTCCTACGATATGCTTTCGGTAGACCGACACCCAAGCTACCACGCCATGGTGGAGGTCGGCCAGTATCTTGCCAAGAGGCCACCCTCCCATGCTCTCCAAAAGCCTTCAAGAGAAGTAAATATGTGTATTATGTCCCACATCAGAAATGTAGAATAGAATGGGACTTCCTTTAGCTAGAAGAGGAAGTCCTCCCCTTCTTGGAAAAGGAGGGATCCATGATCCTTATACTTGTATCACTATAAAGGCTACTTGGCCTCATTACTAGTGGAATCTCTAAGTGGACGTAGCCTTGCCTCAAGGGCAAGGTGAACCACTATACATGTTTCTCTCTCTCTCTCTCCCTCCCCCCCCCCCATCATGATCCACACTTAGTTCCATTCCGTATTCTCACACAGAAACATTGGCGCTAGAAGGAGGGGCCCTAGGTTTGGGTATGAACCTCCGACCTTGAGCAAGGGTCATGTACAGGTACCACGAGCCACCAGGTACCAAGAGCCAGCGGGTGCATGGGTACATGTAGGACACCCCACCCTCAACCTCACCCAAGCCTCCAATGAGCCAGTGGGTACATGATCCTTCCTTACCCAAGCCTCCAATGAGCCTCTGGGTACATGATCCTTCCTCACCCATGCCTTCGATGAGCCAGCGGGTACATGATCCTCCGGGTACATGATCCTTCCTCACCCAAGCCTCCAATGAGTCTCCGGGTACATAATCCTCCAGGTACATGATCCTTCCTCACCCAAGTCTCCGATGAGCCAGCAAGCACATGATCCTTCCTCACCCAAGCCTCCAATGAGCCTCCGCGTACATGATCCTTCCTCACCTAAGCCTCCGATGAGCCAGCGGGTACATGATCCTTCTTCACCCAAGCCTCCAATGAGCCTCTAGGTACATGATCCTTCCTCACCCAAGCCTCCGATGAGCTAACGGGTACATGATCCTCACCCAAACCTCCGGGTACATGATCCTTCCTCATCCAAGCCTCCGATGAGCCAACGGGTACATGATCCTCCTGGTTTATGAGCCTCCAGATACATGATCCTCCTTCCTCACCCAAGCCTCCAATGAGCCTCCGGGTACATGCAAGACACCCCTCACTCACCCAAGCCCCCATTGAGCCAGCGGGTACATGATCCTCTCGGTACCATGAGTTAGCGGGTACGTGCACACCCTTTACCCCCCACTCCCAAGCTTCACTCTTCTTCAGGCCTCCGATGAGTCAGCGGGTACCACCAAGAATCATGCACGAGCACCACCAATTGACCTACTAAGGACGAATCCCTCCCACCGAGCACATTATCAGTCAAACTATACAAGGAGGACTTTATTTTTAGGAAAAACATGGAATCTCATGTTTCAACAATTCCAATATCTTACTACTCTCGATCAGCTCCAGATAAGTTCTCACTTATCCTCTTTTACTTTGAGCTAATGCAATGCTTGACATGCTTTGTTAATCACTTATCTAAGCATGCTTACAAAATGTGATGATCTTGGTAGCATATTCACTATGCCTAAAATACTTATGTCATGCTTGGAATGTCTCCATTATTCCTAGGCATGCTTACAAAGTGCTAATTCTTACTAGCATTTCCACTACAAGCACATGTTAAACATACATGCCATATATGCTTTAATTGAATTGCCCGTCAATTAAAATTGCTACATATATACATATCAAATTCACTAAATAAATGCAACATGCATCTCATAAACCCTCCAATCATGGGAGGTACCCCAATGGGGTTAGGAGGCTCAAGCCCTCCTTTCTATCCCATCGGATCACGGAGGCCTACAGGCCCTTATTCAACCCCATTGGGTTAAGGAGGCTCAAGACCTCATGTGATCCCACCGGGTCACGATGCTAAAGCCCTCACTCTACCCCATCGGGTACAAGAGGCACTAAGCCCTCTCACTACCCAGCCTGGTACCAGAGACCGAGCCCTCCAAAAGGTACTAGAGGCCGACGCCTATACAATACCCCAATGGGTACCAAAGTCATTGTACACGAGGCCTACAGGCCCTTATAAATCCTCTACTCGAGCGAATTATCCCAACGGGATAACTAAATGGTAGCTCCCTTATATAAGTCAAGGTCCAGTCCCTTGCTTTTTGAGTCATCTCACCTCCCGAGCGTTCTCTACACTTGGGGGACTTATTCATACCACTTATCACAAGTGGAGGTAGTACCCGACATGGACTGTCAATGAGCTTCACGCTCATACTTTTCGTGTTATGGTCTATTAATGGAAATATTGAAATTTTTCACCTATTATTGATCGCAACAATTAAATTTCTTTTGCATCCCATTAATAAGACCATAGGACAAAACTCACACAAGCTCAACATGAGCGAGCTCAACTCTTACGTTCCCATTACACATAAGCCAAACAATCAGGTTATGGCTTATACGTTCGGGTTAAGTAAGTTATCGTTCCTTCCTCTAACCTATCCTTCGATACCAGAGCTTCATTCTCAGCCTTATAGGCTTCATTGAAAGTAACCTGAATCCAAATTCCTGTTTTACTAAGTGACTTGGGGGACTTGGTGAGTAACCACACTCCTGGTCCTAACACATGTGCATCATATGCATACAACATATACATATCATTATGTACGCGTCATCGCGTTCATCACACATCTATGCATCATATGCACTTTGTTATACTTTCACAACCACATACATTCTAGACTTATACGTCGTATGTCAACACTACATAATACTTGCATACACGCTATATATAACATACATCTCATACAAACATTCATGCACCTCGATGCATTTGACTCCAATGTCACCTAGATTTTCCTAGCGCAATCAATATGCTCTTTGTACACTCTTATCTTATTTGCAGGTACTAGCTAGATAATGGCCCCCGTGGCACCAACCTTTCATGGAAACTTCACAAGACCCGAAAGAGTCCCTTCTTGCTCACGGAGTTGGGGGACTAGTATGGGTATGGCGTTCAATGAGGTCATCACTCATTCTTGGCGGCATCATATTTAAACTCCCCAACCAAGAAGCGCCTCTTACTTGGGGACTTGGGGGACTTGTACATACCGCCTATATCACATACCGCCAAGCATAAGCAACAACCTTATAGGTGGGCCCCGCGACACGGTAGGTCCTGCCTACGATATGCATCCGGTAGACCGACACCCGAGCTACCATGCCATGGTGGAGGTCGGCCAGTATCTTGCCAGGAGGCCACCCTCCCATGCTCTCCAAAAGCCTTCAAGAGAAGTAAATATGTGTATTATGTCCCACTTCAGAAATATATAATAGAATGGGACTTCCTTTAGCTATAAGATGAAGTCCTCCCCTTCTTGGAAAAGGAAGGATCAATGATCCTTATACTTGTATCACTATAAAGGCTACTTGGCCTCACTGCTAGTGGAATCTCTAAGTGGACGTAGCCTTGCCTCAAGGGCAAGGTGAACCACTATACATGCGTGTCTCTCTCTCTCTCTCCCCATCATGATCCACACTTAGTTCCATTCCGTATTCTCACACAGAAACACCTATTTTCATGGTGTTTTCACATGTGAAGAATGTATCTATGAGGCCATTCAAACTGTCATAAACGTCATTCCTACAAACGTAACAGGTGAAATGAATGAGTTGTTGATGCAACCATACTCTGATGATGCGATCAAGGTAGCTGATAGGAGCATTTTAATGCGACTTGAAATGACACATGGAGGCACTAGGAGACTATATGGCGTGAAATGACACATGGAGGCCCAAGAATCCTATGGATTAATTTGGATTTACGGCAAATTGAGTAGGCCCGTTGGATTTAGGGTTTTGTGATGTCAAAGAGAGATTTTTGGAGAGTTAAATTCCTTGTTGCCGTGAAAAGGGAAAGAGAAAGTGAAAATCAAGAAAATATCAAGGAGATTACGTTGGAGATATTCTAGGGAGAGTTTCAAGGGATTGTGCAACAAGAAAATGTTCAAAACAAGTCCAAATTCGTTCCTACATTCCCTAAAGGTATTTTGGTGGAAATTAAAGAGAAAAATCAGAGAAAATCTCTAGATATTTCTGCAAAAATATATATTTAAGGATTATGGGTTTATTTTAGAGCTTTTTGATTCATTGGGTGACACAACAAAGTTGATGACATGGCGCTACGTGATTAGTCGAAGTTGTGTGGAATTATTAAATAAATCTTTGGGAAAATAAAAGAAGATTCCTGAAGCTTGGAGACCAAGTTCATGTCCCCTATATATACTCTCCCCCTAGGCTTGACGTTCTACACTTCTTCCATTCAAAAAATTTCCACAAAACGTCAAAGCTCTCTCTCTCTCTCTCTCTCTCTCTCTCTCTCTCTCTCTCTCTCTCTCTCTCTCTCTCTCTCTCTCCATTCTCTAGTTCACTTTCTGTGTTTTCAAGCAAGGAGAGGAAGAAGAAGAAGGAGCCGTGAAGACCTAGCATCCACCATCTACCATTGAAGCCGTGGAGAGTTGAAGCTTGCTTTCAAGATTCAAGTCCAACGTTCAAACTCTCCATCTCCATCTCACGGTGTAATTGATTTCCTTGTAATCACTTTTGATTTTTCCTAGTTTAGATTCGTATGAATTTGTTCTAGTTAACGTATAACGTTTAGGGCAAAGTTTAAGCCCAATTTCTACGATTGAATAAAGTTTTCGATTTCTATGATTGAAATTCTAAGTTGCTTATGTGAGTTTGTTCAATTGAATTTGTGTGATTGATATCTTTTATGTGTTTATCTTAATTGGTTCGAAACTTTTAGGATTTGCATATAATTGGTGCTAGATTTAAGTTAATGATTCACCTAATAGTTTTGTGAACTTAAATCAAAAGTAGTAAAGGCTTTGGACAAAGGTCGAATTCAATTGAAAAGGATTGCAAATAGATGAACTTATTCATACTAGGTTGTGCACTTAAGTTGATAACCTTTCTCTATGCTTCTTGCATTGAACATGTTTTGATTAGCTAGCTTTCTAGACTTTGATTGCATGTTTAATAGGATTGATCTAGGTGTTTTCACTTAGGTTAATTAGTGAAGGAAAGTAAAATATGAGAAATCATTTGCTTCGAATGTTTCACATGATCAACTTCTTTCTCATGACTTGGATGATCAATTATAGGGTTTGAATTGAATTTGATGATATGGAATTGGTTTTGATCTTTGTTTCTTATGTTTCATTCTTGTATATGTGTTTTTATATTTTCCTTCTTTTTATTTTAATTTTCGAAAACCCTAAGTGTAAAACCACCCTTATTTCGTATTTTGTATATATACTTTATTATATTTTTGTAAATATTATACTTTGTAGTTTTATTAATCCTTTAATTGTTTTACAATGATAGGGATGCCGTCAATCTCTGGATTTGAACGATCTCTATTTACTATATACTAACAATGATATTTTCAGGGTTAAATTATACGCTTATTTTTAGCGTATCAACAACACTCTTTCAAATGCATCCTTCTAAAAGCCCAGGTCTCGACGATAAGTCTCCATTTTTTACCAAAAGTATTGGAATATAGTCGGTCTTAATTTTTCTAGTGCAGTTAGAAACTCATTGGAACATGGCGAGTTCTGGGACCAATCCAACTACACATACCTGTGTCTTGTACCAAAGATAAAGGATCCAAAGGAAGCAGCTCATTTCAGGCCCATTGGCTTATGCAATGTTATCTGCAGTCAAAGGTGGTTGCAAACTGACTGAAACAGTGCTTTCCTGGGATCATCTCACCTCTTCTGTAAGATTGATCTCAGATAATACATTAGTGGCAACTGAGGCAGCCCATTTGATGTACAAGTTAAGGCATCAGGAACAAGGTTTCTTCTCCCTCAAGCTAGACATTAGCAAAGCTTATGATTGTCTGGAGTGGCAATTCGTACAGGCTATGTTGACGAAATTGGGTTTTTGTTCTCAATGGATTGAAAGAGTGATGAAGTGTGTTACCAATGTAAGTTATGCTATTCTTCTCCAAGGAGAGCCAACATCCACAATCCTGCCCATGCGTGGAATCCGACAAGGATACCCTTTGTCTTCTTACTTGTTTATATTATGTGCTGAAGGGCTTTCAGCATTAATCACAAGTGCGGTGTAGAATGGGGTAATCACTGGCCTAATTATGTGCCCTCAAGCCCCCACTCTCCACCATTTATTCTTTGCAGATGATAGTCACTTCTTTGGTACAGCCAATGCAGAAAAATGCCAACAATTTCATGCAATTCTAAATGTGTTTGAGAAAGCCTCTGTTCAAAAAGTGAATTATCAGAAGAGTAGCATGGTCTTTAGCAAGAATGTTCCCTTGGAACAACAAAACTTCTTGGCCTCCATCCTTGATGTGCAGCATGTTGAGGAGCATGACAGGTACTTGGGACTCCCACTTCAGGTAGGAAAATCCAAAACAACATTTTTTGAGTATATAAAAGAGAAAGTTAGCAAGAAGTTAATTGGATGGAAGTCAAAAATCTTGAGTACTGCAGGAAAATAGATTCTTATCAAAGTTGTTGCGCAAACTATGCCAATGTATGCAATTAATTGCTACCTCTTGCCAAAGAGTTTGTGTAATGATATTCATCAGTTATGTGCCTCTTTCTTTTGGGGGGATACAGATGAGAAGAGAAAAATTCATTGGCGTAGTTGGGAGAAAATGTGTCTCATAAAGAAAAAAGGTGGAATGGGATTCAAAAATATTTACACATATAATCTTGCTATGCTTGCTAAGCAGGGATGAAGAATTATCTCAAACCCTCAGTCTCTAATTGCGAGATTATATAAAGCCAGGTACTTTCCCTATTGTTCCTTTTGGAAAGCAGATATTGGGGACTCTCCATCTTTCTCTTGGAGGAGTGTCCTAAATAGCAAAGAAATTCTTTGAGCTGGAGTACAATGGAAAATTGGCTTTGGGCAACAAGTAAATATATGGATTGATAAATGGCATCATGTGACATCACCTTACCCAATACAGAAGCCCCCTAATACCACCATGGAGTATGTAGCTGACCTCATTAATGCATAAGATGACTAGGGAATCGGTTCCTACCTCAATGAAGAGTCTTTTCCCACTTGATATTGCTGCAAGAGTTTTAAGCATACCTTTAAGTAGGCAAACTTCTCCAAATCAGATCATTTGGAGGTTGGAAAAGAAAGATTTTTATTCAATAAAGTCTGCTTACTGGGTAGCTAGGGATCACATTCTCCAACATGTATTAACCTCTATGTCAAATGGAGATCCCTTTCATGCGCTTTGGAGGCAAATGTGGAGAGATAAAGTCCCTGGAAAAGGTCAGGTATGTATGTGGAGAGCATGCAATAATCTGCTACTAATGAGAGAAAGATTGGTCCTCAAGGGTTATCATGGAGATGTGAACTGCATATTATGCGGCTCAAGAGTTGAAGACACTTCACATATCTTCTGTAAGTGTCCTATTGTCAAAGGTATCCTATCTACTCCCCACTTAATTTACAGCACACTTTGCTTCCAAATATTAATTTTAAGGAATGGATGTTGGAGAGGGCTATGCATTGTCAACCATATATTTTTGCTAAACTCCTCATGATTTTATGGGCGGTGTGGAAAAACAGAAACTCTATGTTGTGGTAACATAAATCTCGGACAGCTCAAGACCTTCTTCTCAGTAGCTTTGCTTGGCTTGAGGACTTCCAAAAGGTGAGTTCTGGTAATCAAAAGCCTGCAGCACCAAAACAAAAAGTGTGGAAACCAGCTAAGCAAAGTTGACTGACATTAAATGTGGATGCAGCTTTTCTCCCAAACCACCATCATGGAGGCATAGGTGGTGTGTTACGTGATGATAAAGGTAAGTTTATGGCTGCCTTTGCAAGTACTATTCCTTATACAGCATCACCTAAGCAGTGTTAGATGCTTGCAATACGTGAAGGTTTGGACTTGCTCTACTCCCTTCAAGAGCGTAATGTAACAGTGCAAAGTGATTGCTTAAAGGCTATCTCTAAGATACATTTCCAGGATCTCAGTTTACTCACGAATGGGGGGGATCATTGATGACATAAAGAAGGTCTGGAATCAATTGGCAGGCATTCGAATAGAACATGTTTCTAGGAATTTTGCTCACCGCTTAGCTGCTATAGGCTTTGAAGATACTCAGGCTTCTGTATGGTTACACCAACCACCTGAATGCATCATTGATGTACTCCACCATGACTGTAAAATGCTCAAGTGAGCAAATTATCTATAAAAGCTCATGTTTTGTCTTCAAAAAAAGGGTATGAGACCAAGTAGTACATTACCATAAATGAAATTCATCTAAAGAAAAGTCAGAGAAATACATGCATGTTCCAGTTAGCATAGAGCCATAGACAAACAATTAGTACAGTTTATAAAGAGACATCTAATGAATAAAAAGCCATTTCTGTGGTATGTCAATTTCCGTTATAATTTTTTATGTAGAGTTCTCATACATAATTTTATGAATGATGAATACCATATACTGTATTTTTTGACTTTTGGGGAAGCAAATAAATATAACTAAATCTATTCAAGTTTAAATGGTTTTCTAGCTTATTCAAGTTTAAATATAACTAGGTTTATGGACATTGAATATGAATCATACAACACAACTCAAAAATATTAAGCTATTTCAAAGGGTAGTCTTGGGTTTTTCTGTTTTCCATCTTTGCGTCTTATCCGGCAACTCCCGCTCTAGGCAGGCCTCCGGCCTTGTCGAGGTGTGGTGAGTGCAGCCAAATGCGGCTTTTTCTTGAGGCTATTGCTAGGCAGGTTTTGGGGGAGGGTTACTGACTTGATGCATATACCCTCGCAAGCGTACGAATCGTGTCAAGATAGGGAAGTATTAAGCCCCAAATTATCGTACCACCGGGATTAGTGGCTAACCCACAATCCTTGGGTGGTCGGAACTAAAGTCACTAAGAAAATAAAGGAAAATAAAATAAATAAAAATGCTAATCTAAGGAACCAAGCCTTAGCAATGCTCGGCTTTGGATTTCACGAAAGCCTAATCAAAACTAAGAGCCTAGTGGTGGATATGCACAAATGAGTGGAAGAGTCTAATGTTTGGGGGTTGATTATAACTTAACAAAAAGTAATGAAATGTAAAACAATAAAAATAAAAATGAAATGTAAACAATAAAAATGAGAATGTCGGGTGCTAAGGAGGCTCCTTCACCAAATCTTAAGTGTCGGAAGCTAATCTAATGTATATGCAAATTTCCTACTTTGGCAGTAGTCGTATCCAAGGCGGTTCAAGTCTCAAGGACCAAAATTTCCTTTCATGATATTCCTACTCCGGTTCAAGGGTCGTAGGAACTCACTTGACATGAATTAGAGTCGGTTCAAGGGTCTCTAATTCACATCAAGAGGCCTAGAGATCGAGGAGTTAGACTACTAAGCGACTCGCCCGTGCAATCATGCAACAAGTGTAAATCACCATGTTTATAACCCCTCGAATACAAAATTGAAGGTTTCTAACTTAGGAATTAGAGGGGGTCAAGCCTCTAACTCCGTCCTAGACATGGTCAAAATACACACCCTAGAGTTGACTAGGCTCCTAGACATGCATTTTAACCCAACAAAATTGATATAAACATCCATCATATGAAAATTGCATCATTACATTAAATTCAAGGGCTAAATACTGGTTACTACCTTGTGGTTTAGCTCCAAAATCAATTCAGTCCCTGGACTTCTAATTTCATCAAAAACACCCCTGCACTTTCAATTTTGATCTAATAGGTCCAATTCGTAAATATTTTGTTATGGGTTCAAGTTATAGTTGGATTATTTGTTGTTGAAAAACTATTTATTTGATATATTTCTAATAGTGGATGTCACTCCTAAATTGACTATGCAGGCCACCCTCACACCACATCATAAAACATAGGTCACATATGAGCCACGTCAACAAGTTAAATGACTCAATTGTCGGAAGTCTAATAAGTTGGACCTATTAGATCAAAATTGAAAGTGCCGGGGTGTTCTTGATGAAATTAGAAGTTCAGAGACTGAATTGATTTTGGACCCAAACTACAGGATAGTAATCAGTATTTAGCCCTAAATTCAACATCTTTTACACAAAATTTGGGTTAGGGCACACAACCCTAACTCCCAACAAGAAATTACTCACAACCCATAATCATACACATCAAGATTGCAAAATTCAAAAATAAAAGAGTATAGAAGTGTAGGAGAAAATAAGGATAACCACAATTAGCTAGAAAGCTAACATGACTATCCTTGAATTATAACTCTCACAATTACGAAAGTCTTGAATCTTGTAGAGAATAAGCCTGTGATGAATCCTTAAAGGTTTGGGTGAGTAAATCCTTCAAAATCCTAAAATAAAACTAACAAAAATATAGAAAAATGGAAGAGAAAAGTGGGAGGAGAGCAGTCCATAGGCTGCCCCCCTTTTTGGTGGTGCGGCGGTGTTGTGTGATCTCCTTTTCTTTTATTTTTTCCATAGGGTTGGCTGCGATGGTATATATAATGGGGTATGGTCAGGGTCGCAAAGGGAGAAGGATGAGATTATAATTGATGGATGGCTGTGATTTTTAAAGGAAAAGATCATGGGTGGCCGGGAGAGAAAGGAGAAATAGAATATTAATATAAAAGCCACGTGTCAGGGGCTTGATGGATAAACTAAAACTAGACCACGAGCCTACATGCTTCAATTAACCATTGGTTAATTAAGCTGCAATTCCTTAATTGCATATTAATAATTTGTCTTTTTCTCCAGCTTCTCACACAATGTCAAATATAACTGATCGATTTTCTCTCACTTGAGGAAATTGGTCGCAGTTTACTCGTGTCAACTACTTTGTCCTCATGTCGATAACTCCCGTTCGCTATAAATTTGTGTCAATTTATCTCAATTTCCACAACTCCATGTATTTTCTACAAAATAAATAAAAATGAATTAGTTCCATATTAATCAACTCGAGCATTAACTTAATTATTGTATTTAAGATATAATTACGCGCATGAAAATGCGAGTAATCAGTTACTGCTCTACCTTTTGGCATGGTGGTTGAGGCAGAGTTCTGGGCACCGAACCTTTGATGCACGGTGGCTGTGGTGTATGGTGGTGGAGCTTCGTCGCTGGTATCCAAGACTCGTCGGCAACAGGAATTGTGTCTGGCAGGTCATGATGATGATGAGCATGATGGTGCAAATCATGCAGCGCAAGAGGGGCTATGTGAATCTTGAGGCGCAAGCGTGGCGGTATGGTCAGACCGGCATGGTCGTGGCGGCCTTGATCGATCGGAAGTGATGAGGCAACTGTGCGTGAAATTTTCGTGTCGAGGAGATTGGTACTGGGCTTGGGTCTGCCCATGCTTATTAGGTTAGAGATCGTGACTTTCCTATGTTTGGGCTTTTCTAATAGTTAGTTTTACTTTGTAATAATCTCTTGATTGTTTAGGGAACTATGCACTTTTGTGTCTGTAGTGTGCCTATTTGCTATGAAGTTCATAATTATAGGTTCACTTGTTTTAAGTGACCGGTAAGTTCAAACATAGTTGGTCTATCCCTATGTACAACTGTGGGTTTCATCACGAATCCTTGTTCTGTCTACAGAAGGCAGCGGGAGGGTATGTAATGGTCATCTTGGCATGCATATTAATGAAATCTTGACGGACTATTTTTCGTTTTCTACTAAAAAAAAAGTTTAAATATAACTAATTATTTTTTTCTCATGACTCTCATAAAAGATATCTTTGATTCCTCCCCTGATTCTCTATTCTTTGATTAAAACAAAAAGATTATCCTATTTTGCAATGATACAATTCAACTTAAGGATAGAGTTATTATATTTGTCATATTTGTATAGCAATGCTCGATGCACTGCATGCTTGGAAAAGAAACAGGAGTTTGGTGTATGATGATTGCCATTTGAGGTCGTTTTAGGTGTAAAATCTATTTTTGTTTTGTATCTCGTCAATATGAAATGCTAACTTGATAAATGCAAAATGGAAAGGCAGACGAAGCTTAATATGATCTCACTCGCTAGTATATACTATACGGTAATGATGCAAGTATGGTTGATGGTTGTGTTACTTTTGTATGAACTGTGTTCTAAAGCATCTGGATTTATGCCTACAATATTAATGAGGAAGGAGTAGAAAACTTTGGGCCAATCTTGAGATTCTAACGGCCTAAGGCAAAGAATTAAAAGGTGGCCTCCCATATATACATATAAAAAAATTTTCCCCAAATAACAGTACAGAATTATGTATTTTGAATAAAAGTAAATATGAAATTAATAACAAAACAAAAGTATATGCTCCCTACATAAATTTTTGAATTACAAAACTAGTTAAATTTTTTTTTTTTTAAGCATCACTGAAACCTTGCTCGTCTCACATTTTTAGCTGCGAAAATACATATAATCTTGTCATACCCATATTTTTCTCAATAGGAAAAACCAAAAAAAAGTGGGCTGGGCTACGGAGT